>QANY01009128.1:524394-551478 GCA_003255025.1 Datisca glomerata
CCCCCCCCCCCCCCCCCCCTCCAAGAACCTCAAACCCACCTAAAGTGAAACTGCTTTATAGAAAATATTGGTAAAAAAAACAACAAAAAGGATAAAGTATCGATTAAGATGACTCAAGGTTCATCTAATGCAGGCCGTTGACACTACTCCTTCAATATAACTGATAAATCCAACTCCACTCATGATCAACAAATTTTAATTGTAATTTGGGTAGAGAACACAAGCATCTCTGAATAATTTATTGTGAAGAGGCCACCACTAGTTGATCGTCATCATCAGTTCCAAAATATCGGTCTCCAAACTCACCCATACCAGGTACGACACGAAAATCTTCATTCAGGCCAATTTCGATCTCAGATGTCACAATTTTTATTCTTGGGAAGCTTTTGCACACCACATGCACACCTTGAGGTGCCTAACCAGAAGCAACAGTGTCATATCTACTTCTAGCAGTAAATATGTGTTTTAATTTAAAGTTAACGACCAAGGGTGCCAAGAAAATATTGTTACTAGAATGAAATAACAGAAACAAACAGAAAAGAGCATCTTAGCTTACAGATATGAGGTTGAGAAATATTATGTTGGACTCCGGAACACCCTTGCTTAAGAGTAATGAAATAGCATGAACTGCCGAGTTTCCTGAATAAAAGATGTTATCATTAGACTGGTAATTACCCTACCATTCTACTTAGATTACTTGTCCAACTTTCAGTAATCTTAACTTACATGTACTTGGGCAATAATTTAATACACAAGTCATACATATGAGGGTGTCTTATGTGAAGTATGAATACTACATAATCATAAGAAGCCGAAGCTTCAAGGGGCAGACACCCGCAATCCCTTATGAAGAAATAACTTAAAATCAAGTGAACACCTGAATAAAAGATGTTATCATTAGACTGGTAATTACCCTACCATTCTACTTAGATTACTTGTCCAACTTTCAGTAATCTTAACTTACATGTACTTGGGCAATAATTTAATACACAAGTCATACATATGAGGGTGTCTTATGTGAAGTATGAATACTACATAATCATAAGAAGCCGAAGCTTCAAGGGGCATAGACACCCGCAATCCCTTATGAAGAAATAACTTAAAATCAAGTGAACACCTGACATACAAGTATTTAAACCTTGAAAGGAAAAGTTGTTATGCATCAGGAATGCAACAAACCTGTCCCTAGGATGGGATCCAATAGTAAAACATGCCTATCTGAGATGTCCTGGGGCAATTTTTCATAGATTAACTGCAAATTGTAGAAGCATAAAGAAAAACTTCATAACCATGTAACTTTGTTTTTAATACAAGTAGATGCAGGTATTCAAACATAGAAAGATGGAAAAACCTGCTGGCCATTATCTCCTTCCCTATGAATAAGAATTTTCCCTATCTTGATGCCTTTACAGCATGCTCGCAAAGCATTCTCCATACTCTCGCCGCTGATTTCAGTTTTTACATCATTCAACAATTTAATTTGGAATGAACGCTAAACATAATAAAACCTTAAAAGGGGAAAATAATTAGACTTCTTTTTGTTATAAATAAGATATAGTTTCGCTTCAAACAAATGAAAGTACAATTAATTAAATTTTATGGTAGTTCAAGCCAGTGAAGCATTTAGGCTGTTATATATCAAAGATGTCAACTAAAAAATGAAAAATGAAAAACTAAAAAGGGGATATTTCATCAAATTGGATAATCTGAAATCAAACTGATTACCTCCGGATGACAGATACACCACATAACCTCTTACAGAAATCTACACCAGTATAGACAGATCCTGTATTCACACCAATGAGAAGTATCATTCACTAGCAACGTTTTTAAGCAAAACCTTGTCATAGAAAAACCACAAAGAAACTAACAACATCAGCAAAAATGAAGAGGAGAAAACAGAATGGAAAATATAAAAATGAGTCGACCTCAGAGGTCCTAATGATAGCAATATATAGCAATATGAACTTATCCTTCATCCACATTGTGAAAAAGAAATAATGTGTATGTGTAATACTGCAAGACCCTTGCCCCATGGTAGTTTAGTACGCTCAAGATTCTACAAACAGCTCCAGAAAAACAAGGAAAAAGAAAATGAAAAAGAAAATTTCAGAGAAATATAAATTATCGAATGTCCAATACTTGACATGTTAAAGAAACTTTGAGTGAGATCGGGCTTACCAGTTGGAGTGACGACCTGCTTTTCGGTAAATGGCAAATGCCCCAGGCCGTGTTCAACAACCTGATCAACATTTGAAAGTTTCTTAGTTAATAATAAAAGCCAAAAGAGAAATTGTTGCACTTTCTAATAAGCGAAGAAAACAACTGAAGCTCTTTACTCTTTAGCACATATACCTACCAGACGAATCAATCGATCAGCATAAAAGACAAAATCATGCTTTGTTGTTTTAGAATCTCGAATTAGGGTATGCATGCCTCGTATCTGTACAAAACCAAGCAATTCAAACTCCGCCAAAAAAAAGGAAAAGAACAACAAAAAAGAAAAGGACTAGATTCAGATTCACGCAAACATCTCACTCAGTAGAGAGGGGTACCTGAAAAGTTGATTGAATGACAAATAAATTAGGGTATATTTTACACAGATCATGCTGACCAAGCTTTGTACGAATATGTTGTACAATCAAATCAATGGCAACATGATTATCTCCCCCTCGGGGAATGATGATATCAGCATACTTTTTCGTGGGAAGTATGAAATCATCAAAAGCAGGCTTTACAAATTTTGAATACTGCATCACAATCAACGAAGTGTTAGCATTTATTCTATGAGAAAAATGCACGATAATGTGATCACAAACATAGAGAAGACATGTTTTCTTGTAATTGCTAACACTACATACTAAGGAAAATAAAGGAGAGAGGTCAGAATAGACAAATACACCAAGAAAATTTTTCAAAATAAAAACTCAATTTGGGATAAAAATGAGAAAATGAAACTATGGTAGGGTCATATAATCCAGTAGTTTATGTGCTTAAAGAACCACCAGTCCGCAACACAGTTCAAGTTCAACGATTTCCAATTTTCAACGAACATGAACATTAAACAGTTAGAAACCACTATGCAGAAGATTTAATACATGTCAAACACCTAAATACCTTGTCCTCTAACTTAACTGGTGCAGACAAATACCATTGTATACACTTGAAAGAAGTTACATAGTTTCCAAAAAAAAAGAAGTTACATAACCTGATCCAGTACAGTGGCAATATCTCTACCCTTCTCAACAGTGTCACGCCTTATCCTCCTTGCTAGACGAACATCAGCATCTGCACTGAAAGTATGGAGTGTGAAGTAACAATCAACTTAGCCACACAAATAATTACGATAACGTGTAAACATTATTTTGATAAGGTGAGAACTTCTTCATAATTCAAATATTCAGATTAAATGAACAAAAACACAATCAACAACCAAACCTTTGCAAAAATAGTAAGATGCTACTTAAATAATAGTATGTTGCAGCCCCAAAAAAAATTAAAATATAGAACTTGAGAAGTACTGAGATTAGGCAGGGAGAGAGAGAGAGAGAGAGAGAGAGAGAGAGAGAGAGAGAGAGAGAGATTGCAGGAAAGAATTAGCTTCGGATCAGAGATGTTCATGAGCTAACAACTGTTCGTTCCCCAATATAATAGCAAAATAGCATCTAACTGTTCAAAAGTAAAGAAGCACAAGTACCTGTATCAACAAATATCTTCATATTCATCAACCCACGAACACGAGGATCATGAAAGACAAGTATTCCTTCTAAAATGATGACATCTGAAGGGTTAACCTGCCCAAGATAACAAGTACATTTAATTCCCAGAGGAACAACTAAGTATATCTTCAACCACAGAACAAAGAAACCACAATTTCAAAACAACACCAGATAACATGCTCTTGCGAAATATAGGGATCGTTATCTTAAATGAAACACCTAATAGATACAAGATCTCTACCCTTCTTGCTGGGTACACATTATTTTTGTAACTCTTGAAGTCATAATTTGGAATATCTACAGCCTGCCCATGCCTCAACTTCTCCATTGAACTCAAAAGTTGCTCTGTGTCAAATGCATCTGATAAAAGGATTTTTACATTAAAAGATAGCAAATGATGCAGTAACTCAGACAGACAACCCGAATGACTTAAATGAAAACAGCTATCACAGTATTGCCTATTATCACAAGGAAAATTCAACAAGCTGTCCTCAAGAACTATTCTTATGCTTCCGCTACTTATTTATTGGGAAGACTATTTTATCAGGATGCTATGTTAAATTGTACAAACGGGCCTACAAAAAGGACAGTGAGGTGTCACAATTGAACTCACCAGGATGGTCAAAGTTGTACTCATGTACTCGTGTAAGTCCCTCTGGAGTCAAATCATGATAGAAGGAATCCTGTCATTTTATCCATGTTAATATGCGTTAATCCCATCATAGAGAAAGCTGGTGAGAAGAGTAAATGGTGTTAACTTATATTGGTTTCCTTGATGGCATTTTCATCTTTCGATTAATTTCTTCTCCTCGCCATCAAAAACTAGTATTGCAAAACCATAAACTTATTACCTGATTAACAAGAACAACACGCTGGTCATGAAGCTGCTGAATAATCATATCACAAACTGTAGTCTTCCCAGAGGCCGCTCCCCCAGCAACTCCTTCCACCAATAATAATGTTTTCATCAGTAAAGAGTAAATTTACCCAGCAATAATATTTAGATAAGTAATGTCCGAACCAAAAGGTAGAATAAACATAAGGAGCCCAATAAATAGAAGATTTTAGTAAAATACAAACTGGTCTTGGAAGTGAAATGGATGCTGAATGAGAATAGGACAAAGAAAATATGTTAAAAGATCTCCTCATCCATTCTCTTTTGGATGGTAGAAGCAGGAAGGGGTTGACCAGATTCTACATGCCTACATGATGTGATGAAGTTCCAGTACCACAACAGAAAATACTAAATCAGGATTACAAAAATATTGAAGGAAAAACATGAAGGGCGTGATTTTAAGTAATGTCTAGGTGAAGTAAGCTTCCTTAGGCATTTCCTATATGAAGTAACTCGAACTTCTGTACATGCTACCGCATACCGATAACAAAAGGTTGCTTGTGTATGTTATCGGCTGTTGACGTCGTAATTTGATCCATCTGCGTATTAATTTGCTTCAACTTATTTATGTGAAGTCCAGAAAAATGTACCCCTGAGGAGGCCTCTATTAAATCCACAACTGAAGCAGAACCCATGAGGAGAAACCTACACTCTAAAACGAAGAACATTAAGTGGACATTAATCTCTGATTACATAACATGATACAAAAGGGTACTACCTTACATTCAGAAACAAACAATAATGGGAACAGTCAACCATGTAGTGCAGCTATATACAAAAAAAAAAGTGATACAACTTATTATTATTAAGAAAATAAAAAAGAAGAGTAATCATAACGAGAACACATAAGTAATTGATAAATTTCTATGATAATTGTAAAATATATGACCTTAATACATAATATGCTCTATGTAAGCTGTCTAAGACTCTTAACTTTCAGTGACCATCGAACATGAAGAAGATGAAAAGATCTGAATTGAGCAAACAATCATGCATTCCGAACTTCTTATGATAATAAATTCACGAAGTGTTTATGATGCCAACGCAATCATATTTTCTGCGCCAAGTGCACTAAGTATCTTATCCTCGGGCCACTTTGGTATTCCGTGTATCACAAGGACTGGAAGTTTAAACAACATCAAACACGACAAGAGCAGAGTCGACTCCACGGGATTGCGATGACACGTAAAAAAGTAGATTCAGATTCCATGAACTTTCCAATTTACAATGACAACGAAAAGGTGAAGAAAATAGCTGAAATTCTCAACAGAAACTGCAGGTCATCATTGCGCATTAGAATTTCGGACGCAAACCCGTACAGAAAATCAAATGCAGAATCATACATATCTAATTATCTTCAAAAATCATGGTAACAAACTAATTCATGTTGAAGCAAAGCAATCAAATTACGATCAAAGCTGATGCCTTGGCATTATCTACAACTAAACGCAGATCCAATGGATATCACAAGGCGATCAAGAGCCAAAAACGCCGACAAAAGTTTGAGATTTCATATTAAATCGGATAGACTGAAAGAAAAGATCAACTTGAAGGAGCGATCTGAGCAACAAAAAATCAAATCTAATGCGGGAAACTTCTAAAACTTACCAAAAGAAGCTTGAGTCTAGAGAGGGATAGAAAGTTGGGTCAAAGAAGGAAGAGAGAGAGAGAGAGAGAGAGAGAGAGAGAGAGAGAGAGAGAGAGAGAGAGAGACGATAGATTTGGAGGCAAAAGCTTTAATGGTAGAGAGAGGAAGGGGGAGGGGAGTCTGTCTAATGCCTGAAACAGACAGAAAAGTTGGACACTATATATAGTGGAGCCGGAGGTGAGAGAGACCTTTTACCCGAGTCCATAGTATGAAGTTGGGCCTGGATTTTATAAGAGGGAAAATTGGTGGGGAGTCAGGAGTGGGTGCCGGTGCCAGCCACACCCACAGGCACAACCGCTCCCATTGTACTGAGAGTTGCAGTGCAGTGTAAGAAAGTTATCAAAGATATAGTTTCCACCGTGTCACTGAATCAGACGTGGGTCCCCATGCGTACTGTTTTCTTTCTTTTCATTCTCTATTTTAGTAAACCTATGCCACTGTTACGTTTTTTAAGGACAAAATTTTCATATCTATATTATTAAATTCGGTTACTGTCACATATAATAATAATATAATAAACTCTTGGATATTTTGAAAATTCTTTTAATGTGTAATCAAATAAAGTAGATGAGTAAGGAGCGATTTAAACACTCTTACTCACAACTTATGGATCGGGTTATATTTTTTTATTCTTATTAAAATTTATAATATAATTTTGATAAAAAATATTTGAATTTCAAAATTTTTTGATTACTATATATATGTGGATGTGGATGAATGATTTTTTTTATTTTAAGTTTATTTATTATTTTAAATTAAAAATTATTTTAAAGATATTGATTATTAAGTTATTCTTTTAAGACAAATAACTGTAGTAAAAATTAACATATGTATTAAAGTAATAATAATACTCAATATTTTTATACTATATTAAAAAACTTGTCATGTAACTTGGGTTAGGGGTGTAAGGAAAACCGATCAAACCGCAAAAACCAATTGAACCGGACTGAATCGAACTGTATCGGTTCGAACGGTTTTGTCACTTCTGGCAATTTCGGTTTGGTTTTCAGAAGTAGAAAAATAGGATAGTTCGGTTAGGTTTTCAGAAGTAGAAAAATAGGACAGTTCGGTTCGGTGTTCGATTTTTGTGAAAAAATCACACCAAACCGAATCACACCTCTATATATAGCCCATTTGCCCTAATATCCTCCATTCACTTCACGCAGCCTCACCTTCAGCCTCCCTCCCTCATCGTAAAATCACAGAGACACAAACTTACCCTCATCGTAAAATCACGGAAACACAAGCCTAGAAGTTCTCTCACTTTCTCTCTCCCTCTCTTTCTCTCTGTTCAAGCAGCCTCACCCTCAGCCTCCCTCCCTCTCTCATCATAAAATCACTGAGACACAGACCCAATCGTCGTCGTTGTCATCACTACAACCGTCACGATTGGGTCCTCCTCTGCCTCGGTGGCCGTCAAACAACCTCTCATCAGAACTCCATCATCGCAGAGCCACAGGTTTTTCACCCACTTACCGTCATCACAGAGCCAGCGAAGAAATCCCCAACTATCTAGATCTCAGTTCGTCACTTTTCTAGATTTTAAGTCTCAGTTTTTCTAAGGTTTAATTTTTATCAGTTGGCCTTGTCTCTCTCTCTCTATCTATGTTTCTTTCTCTCATTGTCTCTAATTTTCTCTATCTATCTCTTTATGTGTCTTTAGGACCTAAATTGTATTTTTTTTTCATGTATTCTCTGTTGTTTCTATAAATGTTTTGTATTTTGAAATGCAACTTTGTCAAAGACTTAGTTGAGATTGATGTTGGTTTTGAATATGTTGGCGATTTGGTTGAGATTAGTTATAAATTAGATTGAGATTTGCTTGAAATTTGACGAGTTTTTCTGCTTTGCTTTACATCTTATGGTCCGGCTTAGTTGTTATTATTTTTTAGCGGTTCGATTCAGCTCAGTTTTTTAACATTGAGCGGTTCGGTTCGCTTGCTAAATGGTGTAAAATGGTATGTTCGGTTCAGGTTGATAAAACACCTTAAACCAAGCCGAACCGAACCGAACGGCTTACACCCCTACCTTGGGTTGACTTTGGTCGTGGGTGGGAAAAATGGGTCTCCTGGATTCTATTCTTTCAAGGGCGAGAACCATAACGAAGGATCACGATTGTCTACGATGGAACTCAACAATAGATATGAAAGTTGAGCGAATCTAGACCGTCTGATCTGATGTGGACGGTTCAGATCAAATGAAACTTTACTTGAAGAAAAAGTAAAAAGTAAAAATAATTTTTTTTAAATTTCATCTCAGTCGTCTAGATTTCTTTGGAAGGCTGGGATGCAACTTCCCCTCTACACTACAAGTGCAGAGGAACCATATCCCATAATGAATAGATGGAGGAAAAAGTTATTTTGAATGGAAATAGATCCCCTCATGTTGAGGATCTGTTAGCAAAATTGTGGCCGTCCGTGAAAAAATAGACGGCCACGATCATCTCGGCATTTCTGTCGAGATGATGTGTCTATTTTTTTCTATTTTATCTTTTAGTGATATTGAATCTGGGTCGTCCATTTTTTAAAATGGACGTTCCAGATTCAACAGGATTTTCTCATGTTCCTTGGAACATGAGAGAATCCTGATCCATTTTCAATAGGAGGTAAGGAAATTCTAAGTTTGATACCCAAGCCCTTCCACTTATTCGATGAATGGTTTTTGGCGGCCTATTTCCTTATGCAAGGATTTAAGTGCAGTAATGGCGAGGTTTTGGTGAGGCTCTATAGATCAAAATTACATTGGCTAGCTTGGAAAAATTTATGTTTGTCGAAATATGAGGGAGGTTTGGGGTTCCGATCCTTGGAGACTTTAATCAAGGGAAATGTGATGTATGATCTCAAATCCAAATCATTCGTTTGCCTGGGACTTAAAGGAGAGATACTTTCCCCAGTCAGAAAGAGACTTGGTCTCTTAATGAGTTCATCTCACACTGTGTTCAGAAAGAAAAAATGGTGAAACATGATAAGATAGAGAGCGTTTACATGGCCTCTACCTCTAAGGATAAGGAAAGGGGAAAGAAAAGGAAGAAGAATAAGGAAGTTGTGAATACAGTACCGCACAAGAAACAACCATGGAAATCGGTTGACCTGGAAGGCGATAGTTGTTACTTCTATGAAACTGAAGGGCATAGGAAGATGCAGTGCACCAAATATCAGTTGGGGGTAATGCCCTCGAAGCATATATATTGACATTTTAATATGAAATTTAATGGAAACACATTTTTCTTATAATTGTTCTTTTAAATTATTGTTGAATAATTTATATAAATATCTGAAAATTTCATATTTATTAATGTGACTATGATCTTGTATTAGTACGAGATGTTTAAGATCATAGATAATGAATAAAATTGTCAGCAACATATTAAAGTATGGAATCTTTAATGAATGGTTGCGAGTACGGTTCACTAAGCATTATGAATGCATGCGATCTAGATCATGATCATTGATGTGGATAGATATATTAGTGAATGTACTTTATATAATAAGATTATATATGACAGGACCAATGCGAATTAATATCTTTATTAACTTACATTTTATCATAAAAAATTAATACGCATCAATCTGATGATCATATATAGATCACTATGAATCTTGAGTAGTCAGGACTCTTTGCATGTCTACTAGATCTTTTGATTCACTCGTTAAGGTTTGTTTGTAAAATAGGCAAGTGACTTTTATTTTGGAAATTCAATGATGTGGACGGCTAGGAACATGATCTTACAAGATTTGAAATCCAAGTTTTCCTAACAGATCGTATATTAGTTCTATTAAGTGTTGATTCTAGAACTGAATGGTTATTGAGCTCGAATTTATAATACGATTATAAATTAGTCATTCACTAGTGAATTAATGGTACTTAAGGATCAAGAGGTAATTAAAAGAGTATAATGATAATTTTGACCGACTCTAATTTACGAACCAATAATTGGAGGACAGAACTACGTGTAATGATTATATGAATGGACTACACGAGAATACTCTGTAAATACATTCTATAATCTCTATGAGTACAATTCCATATTTATAGTAGAGTAATAATGGAATTGATAAATAAAATTATTTAATTAAAAAAATTTAATTAATTATCTAATTTATTAGAGCTTAAGATTATAGGTTCATGGTCCCTAAGTCACCTCTGTACTATGCAGTCTAGGGCGTGAATATTTTAGGACATGAGAAAATGCCTAACATGTAAAAATAATTTGTATTTTGGGGCAAGTACATAATTATGAGATAATTATGTGTGATTAATTAATTAATTAATTAAATTATTTATATTAATTTCTGAAAAGATAATATGTGACTGATCGTTGGAAGGATTTCATGGGAATGGAGGATCCATCGATTTTTGCAAGGACATTTGATATAGACTACAAGAGCTATATGATTCATAACTTTGTATGTTGTAGATTTAATTTATAAATATATAATGGATCATAATTGATTGAAAACGAATTTTCAACAAAAAAAATTAAAAGTTAGCGTGGCGTTGCGCAAGTTTTATTTTATTAATGCTTAAATTTTTATTAAAATTTTAATTTTTTAAAGGCCACGCGCCTCCACGCTTCCGCTACGCACGCGTCGCGACGACTAGCAAGTGGTATGAGAACGGTCTTTATATCTTTACATGTTAAATATTGTGTGAATTTTCTTGCATTATTCATATAATATGAGATATGTATGATGATAGATGGTTATATTTTTTGAATCGATGTAAAATACTGGGTCGTTAATTGTATGATGATTGTTGTTTGGCTTTGTTTTAATTTTTCCTAGATCTTGTCTAAGCCGAATTGAGGTGTAGTAATTTTGTAATTTTATTTTGAATATTATTGTAATTATTCTGAACGCAAAAAAATGAAGAACGCACAAGACGAACGGAAAAAATTTATTCTAAACGCAAGAAAATGAAGAACGCACGAGACGAACGGTAGAAATTTACTATTCACGCGTAAACAATGTTCATCCGCAAAAATATTGTTCATCCGCAAAAAATACTATTCACACCATGAATTTACTGTTCCGACAGAGGGGAACGGTGCCGGCGGTGAGACGGGCGGCGATCGGAGAGTCTTATCATCGGTGACAACTGTTGTCACGTTTTAGGAAATTTTCTAAACAAACCATGCTACCAACTCTATCACCTAAGTGTTTCATTAAAATCTAAACTCTTTTAATTATCCATTTAAATTTTGAGATTAATGTAATTTTAAAATTAATTATTAAATTTTTATTTTATGAAAATTAAAAATTAATAGGTTGATTGGGTTTGACTCAAGTTTGACCAAATTAAATAAAGTACTTATTTGACTAAGTCAAAGTCAACTATATTAAAAGACATAATTATAGAAATTGTTTTAATTAAGAAACATAGTTTTTCTTATTAAAAAGTGTTTTGTTCAAAGCTTGGGAACTATGAAGATGAACATCAGGAGGAGAGGAAATATATTGGGAAATATGTATTCTTGAAGTTCACTTAGTCATTTTATCTCTTTATTTCAAGGTTTGTAATTTAGAAATACTCATTAGTCAATCGGTCCATTATCATTTTATTTAATTGTTAAATAATTGCTTAATTGTCATGTTTGATAACATGTTCATGCATTAGTCGATCACATGTCATACATGAAAATCTTACACAGTTTTATTTAATCATGTCCTAATATTTTTATATGTATTACTTTATGAAATCAATTGCATGTAAACTATTAGGTTTTAACTAGTTAAAACTTGGTCATCGCATTACACTAAAGGCTATAGTAACATTTAGGTTAACTGACTTTAGTAAAAGAGTTTTATTAAAGTTTGATGAATATAATTAATCAGTTAATCTAAGTTCACCTAATTATAACTTAGACGCTTCAGAAAGTTAAATGAACTTAGACCAATGAGATTGGATTAACTGATAATTAAATATTCATAGGATTATTATTTTAATTAGTAATTAATTGATTAGTTAAAATAGAAATACATTACCCTAAAATAGTGAGTGGGATAATGTTGACATTTCAATGTAACTTATGCTCAACATCATTAGCACAACACCGTGATGTATAGTGAGTGCCTCGAGATGACTTTGTTTTCATCCCCCTAAGGAAGGTTTCGAGGTATATCAATACCAAGGTTGGATTTCTTAAGAAGATAGGAAGAAGTGATGTAGTTTAGTTTTGACCGACCCTAAGGCCGCATATTCTAAATAAAGTCATGAAATCTGAAATGATGGGTTACACGAAGTCATAATTAATCTTTCATGTGGATAGTTATGACTTGACCGAACAAATGATACATTATTGTTAAAAAAGATAATATGAGATATTTTAAGTTTTATTTAATAAGAATGAGAATGTTTCATAGACAGTCTGGGGTTAATCTGACCGACCCTAAGGTGACACATTAATCGTTGGGTTATTTTATCGTGATTAGTAAACTCTAAATTTATATGTTTATTATAATTGCATTCATGCATCACATTTACTTTTCGAATTATAGATATTTATCCATTATATTGAATCGTGTATGTGTTAAAATTCAATTATCCATATCATGTCTACCATGGGCAACCATGTTACTATTTTACTCGCTCTTGAGAATTTGAATGGTGATAATCTCATACGTTAGAAATCTAATATGAACTTAATGCTGATTTGTGAGAACCATAAGTTCATTCTTACTAAGAAATGTTCTAAGGAGACCGCTGCTAAAGCCTCTAAGAATGTTAGGGATAAATATGATGCTTGAATCATATCAAACAACAAGGCGAAGTGCTACATGCTTGTGAGCATGTATGATGTTCTGAGAACCAAACATGAAAGCATGGAGACTGCCTTTGAGATTATGGAATCTTTACATGCAATGTTTGGACAACAATCCGATTAAAGTCGTCATGAGGCCACTGGAAAAGGACAACTAAGATGAGAAATGGTACTTCTGTTCGAGAACATGTTTTGAACTTGATCAACATAATGCACGAGGCAGAAGTACATGGGGCGACCATTGATGAGCGAACTCAAGTTAGCATCATATTAGAGTCGCTCACACCAACTTTTGGGGGTTATGCCCTCAGAACATGTGTATTGACATTTTGATATTAAATTTAAAGAGGAATATATTTTTCTTTTAATTGTTCTTTTAAATTAGTATTGAATCATTTATATAAATATATGAAAATTTCATATTCATTAATGGGACTGTGATATTGTATTAGTACGAGAAGATTAAGATAATAGATAATGAATAAAATTATCAGCATCATATTAAAGTATGAAATGTTTAATGAATGTGTAATATCTCGACCCTCAATGAAGTGGCATTTTCATCAAAAATGATTTAAAAGATAATGTGATTTTAAAATTTGATTTTAAAGATGGATTATTTGTATTTTTTTGTAAAACTATTTTTAATTAGATAAGATCTATTCACAGTTTGATTTTTTTTTAATTTTAAAAGTGTTTTAGTATATAATTTTAAAACTCACTCACACCATACATGTCTATACACCCTAAAATCAAGCCTTCCATACCCTAATATTATATAATTATTCTTTAATCAAGCCTTCCATACCCTAATATTATATAATTATTCTTTAACTCCCTCTTCCCCACTCTCGTTTTTCTTTCTTAAAACGTAGCCCCTGTTCTCATTTTTTTCACCCCTCTTCGTTGGTCTCCATGTAGACCTTGGCCGCCTACAAAGCTTTAATTTTGGTAATTCACCTTCTTTTCTTAATTTATATCTTTTCTCTATTCCTCTCTGTTTTTGCCGCTCTCTCGTCTCCCTCCCTCGTTTCATCTCTCTTGGTCCATCACTTCTTTTTCTGTCTTCTTCCCTCTCTCTGTTTCTCTAGTCCACCTCTTTCTCTCTCTCTAATTTGTGCCTCCGTTCTCTTAGTCTCTCTCTCATTCGTCTTCATCTCTGTTTCTTCCCCCTCTATTTTCTTTTCCATCTTTTTCTCTATTTTTCTCTTCCTTAATGATTGCTCTCTCTCGGTATCTCCATTCCGCTCTGTTTATCGCCATTCCCCCTTCTCTTTTGTTCTACAGTTTAGTTAGGCCATGAACTGTTCAACGCGAACCGAACCGATTTAGTTTACCCGAACCGGTCTGAACCAATCCATTTGATAAAACTGAATTGGATTGGTCTGAACCAGCATGGTCTGAACCGTTTGGCTAATTTTGATCTTTCAATTTCTGACCCAAAGCATTGTTTCCGACCTCGCTCAGACCGCTCCACACTGTTTTAATTAAATATCTATTTTCTTTATATCATATTTAAAATGTGTTCGTATTGAATTATTTTAAAATAATTTAGTGATAATATATTTTTGGATTTCAGGTCGTTAATTGTTTAGTTCATTCTTCCACTTCAGGTAAGTGAACTTATATTGTAATATGACCCATGTGTGATAAATGTATATACTTTGTGCAAGTAAATTTACATCATAATGTGACTCATGTGTGATAAATGTTTATGCTTTGCATAAGTGAAAATGCATCATAATGTGACTCATGTGTGATAAATGTAGTATGTGTTATTTTATCAATTTTAATTGTTTGTAAGCATGTTATGTTTCAAATATATATTTTGTGTAAGTGAACTTATATTGTAATACGCCTCATGTGTGATAAATGTATATGCTTGGTGTAAGTGAATTTGCATCGTAATATGACCCATGTGTGATAAATGTATATGCTTTGTATAAGTGAATTTACATCATAATGTGACCCATGTGTGATAAATGTATATGTTTTGTGTAAGTGTTTTTACATCATAATGTGACCCATGTGTGATAAATGTATATGCTTTGTATAAGTGAATTTACATCGTAATGTGACTCATGTGTGATAAATGTATATGCTTTGTGTAAGTGAACTTATATTGTAATGTGACTCATGTATGATAAATGTATATGCTTTGTGTAAGGGAATTTGTATCGTAATGTGCCCCATGTGTGATAAATGTACATGCTTTGTGTAAGTGAATTTACATCATAATGTGATGCACGTGTGATAAATGTAATATGTGTTATTCTCATCAGTTTTAATTGTCTGTAAGCATGTTATGTTCATATATATGTTTGTGTAAATTGACTTATATAATGATGTGACTCTGATATTATAATTGTATCATGTATTTATTATCTGTTTAACCATTTTTCAATTATTATTATATTTTTATAACACTTTAGTAATTGTTTATTGTTCAGTTATTAATTTGATTATCAAGAGATAAATATTTGGGTATGACTGATTTTATGTTAGTTTGATATCATATTTGATTCTGTTACATGTATCAGCATGTATTATATGTTTATTCGTGAACCATATGACTAATTATTATCATACGTTGGACTCTCCAAGTTATGAAGTTAATTCAGTCAAGTGGTTATTAAGCAAGTGAACTTAAGCACGACACTTAGTTAACAAGAAATCAGGACTATTCAAGTTTTGTTATGTTATACAAATGGGGTGTCATCTGTTCATGCTTTCGTAACACACAGGGTATCTTCTGTTCATGTTTTGGTCATACATTGGGTGTCATCTGTAAATATTTTTCATCACTCATGAGGTGCCATCTGTTCACGTTTTCCATCACCTATGAGTGTCATCTGTTATGTCGCCTAATGTGTGTCATTTGTTTCATTGCCCGATGTGTGTCATCTGTTTCGTCGCCCAATTCATCATGATGTGTTTCAGTTAATGTGTGATCAGTTCTGATTAGGTTGTTAACTAGGGGATATGCCAAGACAAGATATAAATAAGTTTGTTATATGATTTTATTTGAGACATGTGTTATCTAAGTGCTATGTTAAGCCATGTCATGATCAAATACGTTACTTTATTTCATTTATGATATATGTCAAGGTTCAGTTATATTATGTCATGATTACATTTATAACATGTGGATGTATGCTATTATGTGAGTTTGCTCACTAGATATTTTAAAATACTCACCCCCCCCCCCACAGTTGTTTATGATGTAGATGGTGATGGCGAGTAGCATGAGTGGGAGACTGTCATAACCAGTTGAATTAGAGGGATTTATGTTTTCAGTTTATGAATTGATTTAAAACTTGGGAAAACATTTTCTGTGAAACTCAGTAGGTTATTTTACGTTATGCTTTTCTACGAATTATGATTAGTGAAAGTTTCATGAATTATGGATTTCAAGTTTTAACTTTATTTCAGTTTTTTTTAGGTTTTGTTAACTATGCATTTAAGACATTTAATCGTTCCGCTATTTAATGATAAAGATTCTGATCATGGATAAGTTAATGCTTCTGCTTTTTAAGGTTAAGGTTTTTCTATGATGGGTAAATTAAGAATTTCAATTTGGGAATTTTCTCAAATAGGGTTTGTTTCGAATTAGGGATTTAAAAATTATGAAATTACACGTATGTTTAACCTTCGGGGATCGGGGCATTATAAAATGGTTGCTAGTACTGTTCACTAAGCATTATGAATGCGTGTGATCTAGATCCGGATCATTGATGTGGATAGACATTTTAGTGAATGTCTTTATTAACATCTTATTTATCATAAAGATTTAATACACATCAATTCGATGATTATATGTAGATCAATCTGAATCCAAAGTAGTCATGAACTCCTATGCAGGTCTACTGTATCTTTTTATTCACTCGTTAAGGTCTTTTTGTTAGTCAGGCTAGTGACTTTTGTTTTGGAGATTCAGTGATGTAGATGGTTGGGGACATGATCTTATAAGATTTGGAATCTAAGCTTTTCTAACGGATTGTATATTGATTCCCTTAAGTGTTAATTATGGAACTGAACAATTATTGAGCTCAAATTTATAATAAAATTATCAATTGACCATTCACTAGTGGATTAATGGTACTTGAAGATCAAGAGGTAATTAGAAGGGTAAAATGGTAATTTTGATCAGTTCTAATTTACGAACCAATAATTACAGGATAGAACTACACGAAATGATTATGTCAGTGGACTACATGTGAATACTTTGTAAATACATTCTATAATCTCTAAGAGTATAATTTCATATTTATAGTGGAGTAATAATAGAATTGATAAATAATATTATTTAATTAAAGAGTTTAATTAATAATCTGGTTGTTGAAACTTAGGATATAGGTCTATAGACTCCAAGTCACCTCTATACTACACTGTTTTGGGTGTGAATATTTCAGGATATGAGAAAAGAGCTGACTTGTAAGAAAATATTTATTCTCGGACAAGTACATAATTATGTGTGATTAATTTATTAAAAATTAATTAAATAAATTAATAATACATTTAAATATAATTTTTAGAAATTATCGATAAGTGAGACATAATATCTAATTTGTGAAATTAGATAATAATTTAAATCAACTAAATCTGTTATTTATGAAATAACATATAAGTTAGTTGATTGTGATAATGAGGTATGTTAGTTTTGAATTAACTGATATCTAGATAATTATCTGATTAAAATAAATATTTAATTCATAATAATTGTCACGTGTCAATCGCTAATGTGGTATCATAAATTGACATGGACTAATGTGGTATCACGTGGTACAACAGTAATAAGTGTGCAACACTGTAGTGCCATGTGGTACTGCAATTTGTGCACAATTACAGTGGGTCTCAATGTAATTGATAATTTTATAATTAAATATTATTTCAGTTTATCCCTATAAATCTGATACGCCATTATCTAGAATATATATAGATATTATTCTAATGACCTTAGAACAAAGATGAGAGAATAAGTTTATCAAATCATCAGTTCATCAATCAAGAGTTGAATTGAGAACAAGATTGGTGTCAAAGAGATTTTATTCTGTGATTAAATCTTAATCAAATCTCTAAAAGAATAATTATCACGTTCTTTTACAGAGTCGTCTCACTAAAATTATTCTCAGTAAATCTCTAGATCTCGTATGCTGAGAACATCTAGAGACAGAAAAGGTATCTTGTAATATTCTACGTGTCCACACATGTCCTAGTACGTTGAGGATTGACTTGAAAGATCTTGATGTGGATCTCGGAGTCTACTGATCATTGGAAAGATTTGGTGGGAAGGGATGATTAATCGGTTTTTGTAAGGACATTTGATATAGACTACAAGAGATAAATGATTTATAACCTTGTAGTTGTAGATTTAACTTATAAATATAAAATGGATCATTGTTGATTGAACATAGTTTTCAAATAAAAGTTTTAATTTGATTTTCGTGGCGTTACATAAGTTTTGTTTTATTAAAATATTTATTTTTTATTAAAATTTTAGTTTAATAAAAGGCCACGCGCTTCCACGCTTCTGTTGCGACGACCAGCAAGTGGTATCAGAGATGTCTTTATATATTTATATGTTAAATGTTGTGAGGATTTTCTTGCATTATTCATATAATAAGAGATATGTATGATGATGGATGGTTATGTTTTTTGAATATATGAAAAATAATGGATCGTTAATTGTATGGTGATTATTGTGTTATGTTTTGTTTTAATTTTTTCTAGATCTTGTGTAAGCTGAATTGAGGCGTATGAATTTTTATAATTTTATTTTGAATATTATTGTAATTATTTCGAACGCAAGAAGATGAAGAACGCACGAGGTGAATGACAGCAATTGACTGTTCATTCGCGAAAACACTGTTCATCGGCGAAAATATTGTTCATCCGCGAAAACATTATTCACACCGGAAAATTGTTGTTCTAGCGGAGGTGAAGAGTGTCGGTGGTATTGTACCGGGGGTGAATAGTGGATGACTTGCACGGCAGGTGGGTGCCAGTAGAGAGATGAGCAGCAGCAGTGATGGGTGGCGATTGGAAAGTCTTATCGTCGGTGACAACTGTTGTCTCATTTTTGGAAAGTTTCAAACAAACCATGCAACTAACTCTATCACATAAGTGTTTCATTAAAACTCAAACTCTTTTATATATCCATTTAATTTTTGAAATTAATGAAATTTAAATTTAATTAGTTATCTTTTATTTAAAAAAATTAAAAATTTATAGATTTATTGGGTTTAACCAAAGTTTGACCAAATCAAATAAAATATTTATTTGACTAAGTCAAAGTCAACTATATTAAAAGGATAATTATAGATATTATTTTAATTTAGAAAAATGGTTTTTCTAATTAAAAAGGATTTTGTTCAACGCTTGAAGATTATGAAAATAGATATCACGATGGGAAAGTAATATTTGATAAATATGTATTCTTGAAATCCGCTTTTTAATTTTATTTCTTTATTTCAAGAAATTTAATTTAAAAATACCTAATATTCACTCAGTCCATTATCAATTATTTAATTGTTAAATAATAATTTAATTGTTATGTTTGATAACATGTCATGCCATACATAAAAATCTCATACAATTATATTTAATTATGCATCTCATCTGTAGAAATATGATTTATTAAGATTGTCCTAATATGTTTATATGTATTGTTTTATGAAATTAATTACATATAAACTGATAGGTTTTATCTAATTAAAACTTGGTAATCACACAACACTAAAAGCTATAGTAACATTTAGGTTAATAGACTTTAGTCAAAGAGTTTTATTAAAATTTGATGAATATAATTAATTAGTTAATCTAAGTTAATGAGATTGGATTAACTAATAATTAAATATTCATAGGATTATTATTTTAACTAGTAATTAATTTAGAATTGTTTGATTAGTTAAAATAGAAACACATTATCCTAAAATAGTGAGTGAGAGAATGTTGATATGTCAATGTAACATATAGTCTCCATCATTACTACAACATCGTGAGGTGCAGTGAGGGCCTCGAGATGACTTTGTTTTCATCCCCCTAAGGAAGGTTTCGAGCTGACCAATACAAATGTTGGACTTCTTAAAAGATAGGAGTAAGTGATGTAGTTTAGTTTTCGCCAACCCTAAGGTGGCATATTCCAAATGAAGTCATGAAATTTGAAATGATGGGTTACACTCACAAAGTCATAATTAAGTTTTCATATGGATAGTTGTGACTTGACCGAACAAGCGATAACTTATTGTTAAAAAAATATGAGATATTTTAAGTTTTAATTAGTAACGATGAGAATGTCTCAAAGATAGTCTCAGGTTAAGCTGACCGACCCTAAGGCGGCACAGTAATCGTTGGGTTGTTTTATCGTGATTAGTAAATGCTAAATTTATGTGTTTATTGCATTCATGCATTACGTTTACTTTTGAAATTTTAGATATTTATCAATTATATTGAATCGTGTATGTTCTAAATTTCAGTTATCCATACTATGTCTACTATGGGCAACCATGTTACTGCTTTACTCACCTCTTGAAAAATTGAATGGTGATAATTTTGTAGTTTGGAAATCAAATATGAACTTAATGTCGATTAGTGAGAACTATAAGTTCGTTCTTAGTGAGAAATATCCCGAGTAGCCAGCTGTTAATGCCTCTAAAAATGTTAGGGACAAATATAATGTTTGGATCATATCAAATAACAAGGCGAAGTGCTACATGCTTGTGAGCATGAATGATATTCTGAGAATCAAGCATGAAAGCATGAAGACTGCCTATGAGATTATAGAATCTTTATAGGCAATGTTTGGGCAGCAGTCCGATTAAAGTTGTCATGAGGCCACTGAGAGCTATATGACAACTAACATGAGGACGAGTACTTCTGTTCGAGAACATGTTTCGAACGCGATGAACATAATGCATGAGGCAGAAGTACATGCGGTGACCATTGATGAGCGGACTCCAGTTTGCATTATATTAAAGTAGCTTACGCCAGCGTTTCTTACGTTCACAACTAACGTGTTATGAACAAGTTGCAATTCAACATGACCCAATTTTTGAATGAACTGCAGCCTTTTGAGTCACTCAACCTTAGAATGACCAAAACGGGAAAGGTAAATGTTGTCGAGTAAAAGCCTTCTTCCAATATTATTAATAGCAAGAAAAGGAAGAAGAACAATGATAACCAAGATATCGCCAAAAGCCAAGAAAAACAAGAAAGACACCACGCCCATAGGAAAGTGTTTCCAATATGGGGTTTGAAAGTCATTGGAAGAGAAACTGTAACAAGTATCTCTCTAAGCTGAAAAAGAAAGGTAACTATGATTTCCTTGTACTTGAATCTTGTTTAGTGGAATATGATTTGTCATCCTGAATACTTGATTTAGAGCCACTAACCATGTATGTTCTTCATTGCAGATGCTTGATACGTCATGGGAGTTGGCTCGTGTCAGCTAAAACATAAATGACATTTCATTTACTTTTTGGATATAATTACTTAGTTTTGAACGATATTTATTGTATTCCTGATTTTTCAAGGAATTTGATTTTTCTTTCATTTTTGCAAGAACAGTTATTCGAAGTTTCTTTCATTAATAAAAAATTTATTATATCTAAGAATGGATTTGATATCTGTCATGTTCAAGTTATAAACCGACTGAACGCTCATTATATAGTTCTGAATTATTTAAAGTAGCAATACCTAAAAATAACAAACGACAAAAAGTTTATCATCATGTAACACACATTTATGGCATCTTAGGTTGGGACGTATTAATCTAGATAGGTTAAATAGGTTAACAAAGTATGATGTTTTGATAGAGCTAAAAGTTGGAACTCTTCCCATTTGTGAATCCTGTCTAGAGAGTAAAATGACCAAGAGACATTTCACAGGGAAGGGCCAAAGAACCAAGGAACCACTTGAGTTAGTAGATATAGTGATGTCTGTGGACCGATCAATGTACAAGCTAGAGGTGTGTATGAGTATTGTCACTATCATTGACGGTAACTCAAGATATGGTTATAGTTACCTAATGTTTCGAAAGTTTGAAACTTTTAGAAAGTTTAAATATTTCAAGGCTAAAGCTGAAAAGCAATTAGGTAAATCATTGAAAACCCTTCGATCCGATCGAGGTGGTGAATACTTGGATTTAGAATTCAAGGATTATTTGTTGGAGTGTGGAATTCTTATCCCAACTTACAACACCTGGAACACCACAGCAAAATGGTGTTGCAGAGAGGAGAAACCGAACCTTATTCGATATGGTTAGGTCGATGTTAAGCTACTCATCATTGTCGCTTACATTTTGGGGATATGCACTACACACGGCAACTTACATTTTGAATGCAGTGCCCTCTGAGTCTGTAAGCAAGGTGCATGTAGAGTTTTAGAATAGCTCAAAAATTACTTTGTGTCATTTCCGTATATGGGGTGTGTCCAACTCACGTTCTTTGACCCAATATCAGAAAGTTAGACTCAAGGTCTGAGGTATGCATACTCGTTGGCTATTCTCTAGATACTAGAGGTGGGTACTTTTATAGTCACAATGTTCAAAATGTGTTTGTGTCGACAAATGTAACCTTTCTTGAGTATGACTATATGCAAAATTATAAATCTCGTAGCAAATTAGTTCTCGATCTCATAGCAAGTTAGTTCTCGAGTAATTAGTGACTGATGAGATTAGACCTCCTTCAATTTTTACTGATAAACGAAAAACCGAAGAAACCATAGTTCCTGCAAAGGAAACCCCAGTGCAACGTCGTAGTGGGAGGGTTGTGAGACAACCAGTTCACTACGAACTAGAGGCACATGTCCTAATGGGACACTAATAAGAAAGATCCATTATCTTATGAAGAAGCAATGGATGATCGTGAAAAGGAGAAATGACAAGATGTCATGAACCAGGAAATAGAATCTATGTATTCCAATTATGTCTGGGAACTCTTAGATCCACCTGAAGATGTCAAGCCAATTGGATATAAATGGATATTCAAGAAGAAAAGAGGTGCAGATGGGAAAGTGGAGACTTTCAAGGCACGGTTAGTAGTCAAGGACTATACATAAAGGGAGGGAGTCGATTATGAAGAGACATTCTCTCCTGTGGCCATGCTAAAATCCATTCACATCATTTTGTCCATAACAACTAGTTTTGACTATGAGATATGACAAATGGACATCAAGACAACTTTTCTGAAGGACTCCCTTGAAGAAAGCATTTATATGATGCAAAGAGAATGGTTCGTATAAAATGGACAAGATCAGAAAGTATGCAAGTTGCTTAGATCCATTTATGGATTAAAGTAAGAATCTAGATCTGGGAATCTGACCTTTTATGAGATTATAAATTATTATGGCTTCGAAAAAAATATTGTCGAAGCCTGTGTTTATAAATACACCAAAGATAATTTCTTAGTTTTTATGTTGATGATATTCTACTCATTGAGAATGATGTAGAAACTTTGTCAAAAGCAAATAAGTGGTTTGCTGAGAAATTTAAAATGAAAGATTGGGGAGAAGTGAGCAATGTTCTAGGCATCTAAATCCTAAGAGATAGAAAGAATAAGTTCTTGGCAGTTTCTAAGGCATCTTATATTGATAAGGTGCTGGAGAGATTCTCTATGGAAAATTCCAAGAAAGGTCAACAACCGACCAAACATGGAATTAACCTTTCCAAGGAAAAATGTCCTATGACGCCTCAGGAGGAAGTTGATATGAGAAATGTTCCATATGTTTCAGCAGTTGGAAGTCTCATGTATGCCATGTTGTGTACGAGATCAGACATCTGTTATACAGTGGGAATTGTCAGTCGTCATCAATCGAATCCAGGTTTGGAACACTGGATTGCAGTAAAAACACATTCTCAAGTATCTTAGGAGGACGAGAAACTATATGCTTGTTTATTCAGGTGGAGACCTGAATTCCACTAGATATAGTCGAAAGAAGTATCAAACAATCCAGCATTGCAGATTCCACTATGGAAGTCGAATATATAGCGGCTTGTGAAGTTGCGAAAGAAGCGGTATGGCTCATAAAGTTCTATTCTGATATGAAAGTAGTTTCAGATATGGACAATCCACTAATCATGTACTGTGATAATAGTAAGGCGGTAGAAAATTCCAAGGAACCGAGGAGTCACAAGAGGGGCAAACACATAGATAGGAATTATCATCTTGTAGGAGAGATCGTGCATCGAGAAAATGTGACTGTTATGAAGATAGCATCGGAACAGAACCTCACTGATCCTTTTACAATGACACTTCATGTGAAATCATGTGAGGATCATGTGCGTAACATGAAATTAAGAGAGATGTCACATATTCTTTAAGGCGAGTGATAGATTGTTCGGGGTTATGTCCTCAAAGTATGTGAATTGACATTTTGATATGAAATTTAAAGAGGATTACATTTTTCTTATAATTGTTCTTTTAAATTATTGTTGAATAATTTATATAAATATTTAAAAATTCTATATTCATTAATGAGACTATGATCTTGTATTAGTACGAGAGGATTAAGATCATAGATAATGAATAAAATTGTCAGCAACATATTAAAGTATGAAATCTTTGATGAATGATTATTAATACGATTCACTAAGCATTATAAATGTGTGTGATATCGATCCGGATCATTGATGTGGATAGACATCTTAGTGAAAGTACGCTATATAATAATATTATTCGTGACACGACCAATGTGAATTAATATCTTTATTAACGCGTTGTTTATCATAAAGATTTACTAAACATCAATTCGATGATTCTATGTAGATCAGTCTGAATCTTGAGTAGTCGTGAACTCCTATGCATGTCTATTAGATCTTTTGATTCACTTGTTAAGGTCTGTTTGTTAATGAGGTTATTGGCTTTTGTTTTGGAGATTCAGTAATGTGGATGACTAGGGACATGATCTTACAAGATTTAGAATCTAAGATTTCCTAACGGATCGTATATTGGTTCCTTTAAGTGCTAATTCTGGAACTGAATGGTTATTTAGCTCAAAATTATAAAAAGATTAAAAATTAACCATTCACTAGTGGATTAATGGTACTTAAGGATCAAGAGATAATTAGAATGGTAAAATGGTAATTTTAACAAGTTATAATTTATGAACTAATAATTGAAGGACATAACTACATGAAATGATTATGTCAGTGGACTACATGAGAATACTCCATAAATACATTCTCTAATCTTTAAGAGTGCAATTCCATATTTATAGTGGAGTAGTAATGGAGTTAATAAATAAGATTATTTAATTAAAGAGTTTTATTAATAATATGGTTTATTGAAGCTTAGGATTATAGGTTCATGGTCTCCAAGTCACATCTATACTACACTGTCTAGGATGTGAATATTTCATGACATGAGAAAATGACTAACTTGCAAACGTAATTTTATTTTGGGGCTATTTCATAATTATGAGATAATTATGTGTGATTAATTAATTAAATTATTTATATATTTAAATATAATTTTCAAAAATTATATATATAATCATCGATTTTTTAATTATCGATAATTGAGAGAATATCTAATTTGTGAAATTAGATAATAAAATTAGTATTAGATAATAATTTAAATCAATTAAATCTTATTTGTGAAATAATAGATAAGTTAGTTGATAAGGATAATCAGATATATTAATTTTGAATTAACTGATATTTAGATAATCATCTGATTAAAATAAATATTTAATTCACATTTATTGTCGCATGTCAATCACTGATAGAGTATCAAAAATTGATATGGACTAATGTAGTGCCACGTCAGACTATAGTAGTGAGTAGGCAATTTCTTCTGTGATTTAATGTTAATAAAATCTCTAAAAGAATACTCATCACGTTCTTTTAGAGAATCGTATCACTAAATTTCTTCTCAATAAATCTTTAGATCTTATGTGTTGATCTAGAGACAGAAAAAGTGTCTTGTAATATTCTACGCGTCCACACACGCCCTAGCGTGTTGAGGATAGACTTGGAAGATCTTGGTGTGTATTTCGGAATCTACTGATCGCTGGAACAATTTTGTGAGAATGGAGGATCGATCGGTTTTTGCAAGGACATTATATAAACTACATAAATATATGATTCCTAACCTTGTAGGTTGTAGATTTAACTTATAAATATATAATGAATCCTAACTGATTGAAAAAGAGTTTTCAATAAAAAGTTTTTATTTGGTTATCGTAGTGTTGCGCAAGGTTTATTTTATTAAAAGATTCAATTTTTATTAAGAGTTTAATTTTTTTTAAAGACCACGTGCCTCCACGCTTCCGTCACGCACGCGCCGTGATGAGCAGTAACCAGGACTCAGAACGTCATGGAACTCATACATACGGACATTTGTGGGCTGTTTTCTTCAGTTACTTGGAATGGTCAACAATACTTTATAACGTTCATAGACAATTTTTTTAGATATGGATACATATCTCTCATTCATGAAAAGTTATAGTCATTGGACGTGTTTAGAAATTTTAAAGCTGAAGTTGAGAACCAACTCAGCAGAAGGATAAAAAGTCTGAGATCTGATTGTGGTGGTGATTACTATGATAGATACGATGGTTAAGGTGAACAACGTCCATGATCATTTGCTAAATTCCTAGAGGAATGCGGTATCATCCCACAGTACACTATGTCAGGTTCACCTACTATAAATGATGTTGCTGAAAGATGAAACAAAATGCTTAAGGACATGGTGATGAGTATCATTAGTCAGTTTACCTTACCATAATCACTTTGGGATGAATCACTTAAGGCTGCAACATATATCCTTAACAGAGTTATAAATAAAGTATTTGCCAAGACCCCATATGAACTTTAGATCGACAAGAAATCTAGTGTAAAGCATTTACATGTTTGAGGATGTCCAGTTGAGGCAAGGCTTTATAGGCCTAATGAAAAGAACCTGGACTTAAGCACGGTGAGTTATTATTTCGTTGGATATTCTGAAAGATCCAAGGGGTACAAGTATTATGATCCACTACTATGTTGATTTTTTAGACGGGAAATGCCCGGTTCTTTGAGGATGCTGAGTTTGCGCGGGGGGGGGGGGGGGGGGGGGGGGGGGGG
>QANY01009128.1:551491-637383 GCA_003255025.1 Datisca glomerata
TGGATACGGTTATGAATTTTGTCTTTCAGGAAGAATATGTTGATATTCCCACAAGTACTATTAGTATTGATCAAGACTTTGTCCCTGACATTGCTAATGACACAACACATTAAGATAATATCAGAGAACCTCCCACTCAAGGGATTGTTCTGGAAAAACAAATTCTAGCACCTCAAGAACCTATGCCATTAAGGAGATCCACTAGAGATAGAAGAAGTGCAGTGCTAGATGATTGATTACATTGTATTTCTTCAAGAACATGAGGTAGACATCAAAGTGATGGAAGATGACCTGATCTGTAATATCCCAAATATTTATTAATCGTATTAAAACTCTAAGGGTAAGATTAGAGTGATGTTGAATGATTATCCTATTATTTTAGGAACATGTGGAGTTTCTTATTGGATCGTAGTTTAATTTGTTATCAGTTCTGTACAGATTAATGCAATTAAATATTAAGATATAAGTTTACTGTCTATGGATAGAGAAATGACTATGGTGTCCTCAAAGATTATTATGAATGTCAATTTTTTATATGCAATGTTGTAATCAAATAAAAAAGCTCAATGAGATGACTTTGATGGTACTTTTGATTTGTCAATTGGAGCTAAGATGAAAAAGATACATCAATTTAAAGATTTTCTTAGCTAGGGTAATATTGTAAATTGAGGAAGAAGATAATAAAGAGAATGAAAAAAGAAGAAGGAGAGATAAGGAAGAGACGTTTTAGGGTTTTGGAGGAGAGAGAGAGTCTTGATAATGAACGAGAGAGAAAGAGAAAATAGAAGAGAGAAATAGTTACTGGAAACTTCAACCGATGATATCTTCCTCTCTGGTGATCCAATCATGACGATCTAGTATCAACGAAAAGATCACATTGTCAGATTTCTTTCAAGACCAATTTCATGACCATCCGAGCACTAACGAAGTTGCAGCAAAGGAAGTAAGTTTCGGCCTGTAACGTTTCTGTCGGCCGGTAACTTTTCCGACCGACCACCACCATCAGCTGACTCCTCTCATCACCCACTTCAACTCCCACCCTATGTCTCGCATTAGTTCTTTCATTTGGATGTCGGAATGATTAAATGTTATCAGAAAATTTAGGATTCTGATCCGAGTATCTCTAAGGTACACATTCGGAACCAATGTCATTTTTAGATTCCTCTCCTTACATCTACACACTGGTACCTCTTGTGTACAAATTGCGCATCATAAGGGTATTAGAGCAACATGGATGTAAGTTGGAATAAACTTCATTATTTGGACCTTCTAAAAATTAAGGTAAATTATGATGAAATATAAAGATTTTTTAGGTTATTGGTTGAGTTTGATAATTTTATAGTATTTTAGATATCAAAATCCATATATGATAACATGTTATGGTGGAAAGCTGATCAACTCTTGTTATTAATGGTTATGATATTTAAAAAGAGAATCCGACAACAAATTTTGGGTATGTTAACATAAAGTTAGAATTCTTTTTGGAAGGAATGCATTATATATTAAAATGTTATTTCAATTAGCAATGACAAACTATTTCCAAATATGTTTCCTATATAATATTTGTTCAGTATTTAGAATCCTAATTCTTATGTCGGCTGTATTTTTAGCAGCCTCTTTTTTTTCTCTAATACATTTGTTGTTGAAAACATTTCCCAACCAGGCGACTAGCAGTAATTGTAAATTATGAGCATCTGTGCCTATCATTTAGATAGCATCCTAGGCAGGAAAAGTCAACTGCCATATTATCCTTACCATCTCTAGTATCACGGAACACAATTAACACAAACGAAATTCAAGTATCGAATGTGGGTGTGATATTTTTAAGATATGACAAATGGTTTAAATTTTGAAATTATAGTTTTGTCTCTTGTAATTTAAAATAGTTTTCATTTTGGACGTTACAGTTTAAAAATTTATAAAATAGATCTTATAGTGCATTCACATTAGACTTTCTGTAACATCTCCGTTTAAAAATAATAACGGTTTATCATGGCCTGCCTACGTAGCATTACATGTCAAGTAGTTTAACGTCACATTAACTTTTTAATTTACCCAGCTGCGACGTAAGATGAATTATCCAAAATACTCTTAATTCTCCACTCTTCTTTCTTCTTCCCTGAGTTCCCTCTTTCTTTTTCTTTTTCTTTTTTTACTTTTTCAACTATTTCCCTCTCCCTAGTCCCTCAGATCGCGTGACCGAGTATGCCGATGGAACGGAGTGGAAGCTCTGAAAATTTCAGATCGCGCGACCGAGTACGCCGACGGAGCGGAGTGGAAGCTCTGAAAATTTCAGATCGTGTGGCCGAGTACGCTGTCGGAGCGAGCAGAAGTTCTGAAAATTTCAGATCACGTGACCGATTACACCGTTGGAGCTCTGCTCTCGCTCTGTTCAGCGTCAGAGCATAGCATGAGGGAGGCGGTGGCGACTGGAATATTGACTCAATTACTACTGCTAGTAAAAAGTGATTGCACCAACCGAGCGAAGCGGAAGATGCAAATGCTGTTGAAACTTCTAAGGGATTCATGGCCTAAAGATTCTATTGGGCATTCAGAGGATTTTGGTTGCAATGAATTGGTGGTACCCTTTGATGATTTCTCCGTCATCTTCTTCACCACGATGATTCTTCAATCTAATCTCAATTTTTCTTATGGTATGGTTGATGTGATTCCATCGTTTTTCTTGTGGGTCTCTTCCATTTTTCTGTTTTTTCTTCGTTTTTTGTTTGTGGGTACTGAATTTCTCATAGCTCAAATGGTTGTGTAATTGAGTTTAACTGTAAATTTCTTTGGTGAAATCTATTTTTAGCCTTCTTGTAAAGTTGAGAGACTCTTGTATTTTCTTAGGAAGCTTGTGGTAATGTTTAAAGAAGTGGCTAATGCCCCTTGGTGATGATGGATTCGTTTCTTGTGTTGCTGACTTGTAGGCGTTTTTGTTATGGTTTAGGTTTTGAATATATTGGTATCTTCTTTTTTGTGGAGTTCAAAAAGACAAATTGAGTAATAGCATACTACAAATAGTAGAAAGTATAGATTACCAATCTCTGTCTGTTTTGTTGTGTAAGTTATTGGGAGAGAATGGTTAGCTCCGAAAAAATGGAACCAACCCTTTCTTGCATTAGCAATTTGTAGGGGGTTGGTTTTTGGACAAAGCTCCCTCTCCTGTCTTTCTTCGTGCGTTTAAATCTCTGCCTGTTGGAGTTTGAACTCAGGGAAGAAGAAAGATGGGGGAATTATGGGTAATTTAGGTAATTCATTCTACGTGGCAGCTGGATAAATTAAAAAGCTGACGTGGCGTTAAACTACTTGCCACGTAATGTCACGTCAGCAAACCGTGACGGACCGTAGTATTTTTAAGTGGAGATCCAACGGAAGGTCTTACGTGAATGCAAAATGTAAATATAGGATCTACTTTATAAATTTTTAATGTATAGGGTCTAAAATAAAAACTATCCTAAACTGTAGGGGGTAAAACTATAGTTTACCCATAAATTTTTTAATTGAAAGTTGATGAATGATTAAGTTAGGGGCATGAAAAAAACTACAAAACCGATCAAATTGAATCGGATCTAATCGAAAATGATCAAATTGAATCGGTTTGGTCTTCAATAAAAAAAATTGAACTTTTAGTTCGATATAAAATTATCCTATATTTTGGACCGAACTGACTGGATCGACAATTTATCATCCTCTATATATATAATATATCGGAAAATGATGAAAAAAATCAAATTTTCAGTTCAAAATGGAAAATAGTCATACGTTTTACTTACAAAATGACCGAAAATGACCATTTTGCAATAAAAAGTTTTGTGAATATTTTTACAATTGAATTAGAAAGTTGATCATTTTTACAGTTTTTCCATATATATCTTATTTATTTTCTTACATTTTTCTCATTTATCATATTTATCTCTTTTACATTTCTATCATCTCTTTTTAAAGTTTAATTTACATGTTGTGATTTTAATTGTCAGGTCTTATTGTAATACATGAAAAATTAATAATTTTTTGAAACAATATGATTTAATTCATTGATGGAACTCTTGGAAAAAAATATTGATGGTTCATAAAATCTGACTGAACCGACCAATTAATTTACAGCATGATCATTCAGTTTATATGTACAAAATTAGTCGGTTCAGTTCACATTATGGTAAGACAGTGAATTTCAGTTCGTTTAGTTTAGGATTTTAAAAATCGGACTTAACTGACCATGCATACCCCTAGATTAAGTATCAATTGGTTGCAAGTCTTAGTACTCTTTTATGTAAGAATAATATAAATGATCATTTTGGAACATGTTTCTATTTCATAAAGAATCTCAAATGATATAGTAAAAATATTTCAAAAAATGTGTTGAACAATATACCTCAAGTATATTGCAAGTAACTCAACTTATTGTACGTGCACTAATAAACAGGTACAATATCAGGGCAAGGGCTGATGCCAAAGAAGAACCGCTTACTAGGTTATATATGTAACTATAACAAAGAAATTTATACTCAAAATGGAATTTGAAAATGAGATGAAAAGCATTGCACTTCTCTGTATAGTGATTAAGGAGAGATGTCTTCAGTAGAAGGCCTAAAACCATTTGGATCTAGATTGAGCGATATTCAAAACCTATCCAATTGGTCCTAGCACGATATATTGTAGGCATCATTCAATTTTAGGTGTATTGAGACTCTATCTATTTATCAATATCAAATATGAAAACAATGTGTCTGGCTGTACAAAAAATATTCCATTTTTAAGTCTCCAGTATATACTTTACCAAAATATTTTAACACTCTAATTGATTGTGGACCACAGTAATGTCAAATTGATACTCCTATGATCTATTATTGTTTTGGTTATCCTGTTCATCACCGAGTCACCAATAGACATGTGACACACATGACTGTAGATTTCTTGCTCTACATATTCATGTCGCTGTAGTAATTACTGTTTAGCCAATATTCTATGATCCACTCATGATGAACTATTTGTATCCATCTCTTCAGATGGGCCTAGTCAGAAATTATGGCCTCACGGTAAGGGTGGAAAGCCCAATCTTCTCGTATTAAAAAAAGAAAAAGAAATCACAGTAAATAACAATTCTCAGACCCTCCGTCAGATTTAGGTAAAAGATTTTAATTTTTTTTAAGAAAATATATCAATTATACTCTCGAACTATACAGTTATTATTATTTATAATTTTAAATTATTATTTTCACCATTTATAATCTAAAGATTAGAGTTGTGTTTAACATTCAAAACTAACATTTGGTCTAAATGATTTAACGGAGTTATTAATGAGTATCAAAATTACGTCATTTTAGTTTCTTAAAATTAAAAAGAAAGACCCCAATTTTCTGAAATTAAAAGAGAGCCACCAATTCCATAGAACCCTCACTGTCTTCATCGCCATCTTTTTCTTCTCTTTATTCTTTGAGATAAGTAAATTTCTAAATACGGATCTTGAGACAATCCAATCCCATTATGTCCAAAACAATACAATATTTCAATTGCCTACCGACCAAAGAAGACAAAGAAGAAACACTGGAATTCTTGTTGTTTTGAGTAAAATTAAGAGTAGGAAGTATGATGAACTGCTATTCACTGTAATAGAAAAATTATCCATCCAATTCCAAAAAACCAATCGGAGAACACTTCTGGCAACAAAGTGAGCTTCATGAATCTTTTCTTTGCCTGGCATACTTCTCCAGCTGCTTATCATTAACGTCAAGTAGAAGCATAGCAATCCATTGTCAATGTTGTTTGGGGAACAACTTGCACTTCTATTTCTCAATAACACATACTTCTCTCTTCTTTCTTCCATTTCCATTGCTTTCACAATTATCATTGCTCTCTTTCTCACCCCCACCATTTGTGCACTCCAACTCACAGTGCCATTACTTCTCATCTTTTTCGGATTGAAACTTCCTCCTATGATTTTCCCATTTCTCTCACCTTTCACTTCTTGCCACGATTTCGAGAAAGATCTATCCACCCCATTTGGTCAGACCACGAACAAGAAGCAAACAATCAAGAACAAAGAGAAGAAGATGGCGATGAAGACGAGCATGGGTTTTCGGGAACTGGGGCTCTCTTCTTTGGGCTCTTTTTCAATTTAAAAAATTTGGGAGCTCTCTTTTTAATTTAAAAAATTAAAACGACATTCTTTTTATACCCATTAAAGGGGTCCGTTAAATCACATAGATAGAAATGTTAGTTTTAAATATAAAATTTAATCTTAAATTTATAAATGATAGAATTAATAATTCAGATAATAAATGTCATCATTATATTTTTTGAAGTTTATGATGTAATTTATAGTTTTTTTATTTTAAAAAAGAATTATAAATTACATTTATTTTCTTAAACAACTTCCATGGAACATATTTACCCTTACTTTTGATTTAAACAGAAATTACAGATTTTTTTACTTTTTTTTTTCTTCTCCTGTTTTTCTTTTATTAATTTACCTACTTTTGACTTGAGGGATATTATATACAAACTTAATTTGCGGTTGTTATCAAATATCATATATTTCATGCATCTTCAAATATAACTATTTTTTATTTTTATTTATTTATTTATAATAATATTATGTAACTATACATAGCAGTATATGTTACATACAGAAAATATCCTAAATAATAACATGTATCTTTTTTTCCGTTTTCATGTTATTTTTTAGTTTTGTTTACTTTTCTCACTTTTATCTTTTTAGATATTTTAATTGTAATTCAAATTTTTATTGCATAACTTCTTCCGTCAGTCTGTTATAAATAAGAATTTTTATAATTTTTTCTGTAAAGAGTGAGAGATTTCATTTTTTCTTTCTAAGGGATTTAATTCCTTATTATATTTACTTTGTTAATATTTTCTTGTTCTTTCCATTTGTCATTCTTGTGCGTATAAAAAGTCAAATATTAGAAACTTATATATCGAAATAGATGACCGATAATATTATGGTGTATCAATTTGTATTCTAAGTAAATAATAGTTAATCTATGTTATTAAAAGGTAATCGACGTAAATCATTAATTTTGTATTATTTATATCTATACTATATCTAAAAGTGTAGAAGTTGAAGAAACATTTTTGAACAATATTATCCTTACTTATTCTTTAAAGTTCCAACATTATCCTTACAAATGTACTTATTACAATCGTCCATATGAATTCTTTTTAACTATTTTGTATTTATTATCCTAATTATTCATATGAAAAATTTTTCTAACTTTTTTGTTTAAATTGCCGTCTTTCATTTTCTCCTCATTTTTAATCTAAAATCTTAAAAGATTACTTAGAAAAAAAAATCTCAATTTAACTCAATATTTTTTATCGTCATTTTATGTGTAAAGCTTAAAAGAATAATTATCAATAAAAAAAGTGTGTAAAGTTAACCCATATTTCTTTAGTTAATATCTTTTTATTTCATTTATTTAGCTATATTAATCATTAAAAATAAAAGTGAAAAAGAAATTTTCTTTGAGCGGAATGAATCTAAAAATGCTTTATCCATAACTACATATCTTCTCTCATCTTACTATATATAAAAGTGGTAAGAATTATATTTGGACAACTTTATCCTTATTTTTCAAGTTTCTAAATTATCTTTAAACTTATTGTTAAAGTTTCTAAATTAATAGACATCGTCTTCTATTTTTAGTTAGATGATTAATTACTACTTTTTACATTATATTTTATAGTTACAATTATGATTACTTGTAACAATTTAATAAATATTATATAACAATGATACATAGTGAATAATTCCTATAACAAATTTGATAAAAATAGAAACATAATTTATAATTAAAATCGAGTAAAATACATTAATTTACATTAAAAATTCCATATATATTTATAACTTTTAATTGATTTCATTTTTTAAAATATTTTTTTCAAAAAGAATAAATAGCTACCATGATCTTAAAACTTTTATAATTATTTTACGTAGATCTAGCTCTTTGTATCAATGGTCTGCCTTAAATAAATAAAAAATCTGTAAATTATCACAATAGTCATATTAACTCTAGCATTATTATTTTTTTTATACTTGAATTAAAAAAAGAATGGGATTCTATAGTTTTACAGTCTTTTTAATTAATTTTTAGCTACCATCTAATTTTATTAGCACAAACTAAACAACTTCCTATATCTTAATATAAAATATTTTACAACAACAATAATTGCAAATTAACAACTACCTTTAGATGCACTTTTTTTTAATTAACCTAACAATGAAAACCCATGTATTAAGCAAAAGTAAGTACACACCCAATAATAATATTTATAAACTTTATATTTACATACAATACACGTTTCAAAAATCAGTCAATACAAAAATACTACCATCATCGATTATTGAGTCGTCGAGAGATAGATAGAGAAGTAGGACGTGAAGGGTCACCACTTTTGGTGACTTTTGAATGGGTGTGTTAGATGGGGCTGAAAGGGAGAATCATATTTTGTTTTGATTTTTTGAGATTTAGTTTGACAGAATAAGAAAAATCTTTGACAGATTTGAGAGAGATAATTTTGAGAAGTGTAATTCTAATTTAGGGTATGTTATAAAGAATTTAATTGGTTTAGAAGAGAGTTAATTTTCAAGTTCATGTTTAATGGCGCATATATAGATCCATTTTTTGTTGAATCGATTTGATTATCAATTATTTGAATATATAACAAAAAATATTTAGAGTAATTCTATATCGATAAACTAATTGATTAAGTGTCGTGTTAACAATTTATATGTTATTTTGTCAAATCATTTTAATGCGTCACTAAATATCAATTTATAAATGATTGACACATCACTTAATCATTTAAAACTTGATCAATTAGTTGGTTACTCTAGAATTATTTAAACATATATAGTCAACAACATTGATAAAAAATCTGATATTTTAAAAAGTTTAATAAAAATTTAATTAGATTTGAAGTTTTATTATACTGGGGCAATGGGCATGCAGTTTGATTATTACTAGATAAACAAACAGAGACTTATTGCCTAGTGGGGTGGGTTAGATGCTCCTCTTCGCATAAAATTTATGTTATGTTTGCTGCTTCAATTGCCAAACACATTAAACCGAATTAGCATGCTTGAATGATCATTCTATACCCTCATAGGGGACCCCCACCTTCCATATCATTTTACTTTTGTTAATTGGAACAACATTATCTAATTTCCCTAAACCAACTACTTATGTAAACTATTAGTGATTATTGATTTAATACATAATTAAGATACCAGACAATATGTGTTAACACATATGATTAAAATTCAACCCTTACATATATATATATATATATATTCCATAACTTAGTAAAACAATTCTAGATGTCCTTATTTACATTTTTCTCTAAAAATAATTATTGTAAAATAAATATACAAAAAATAATTTTCTTCATATTTTATTTTGATGTCATATGAGTTGTATATGTTTAATCGGACGATGCATATGATGATTCGAATTGTCATATGTCATTCACACATTAATAATAGATATATTTATCAATATATTTTTTAAGGTTGAAAAAGAGACGTGTTTATTAAATTAAACAAACTGTATCTTATTAGAGCATTTACGCAATGCTTAAAAGAGACGCTAAATGCTATAGGATTAGGATTTATGCCTTTATGGAAAACCTTATAAACAAAAGCTAATTAAAGCAAAGGTTTAAAGGTCATGATTTGATCAACCAGAGATGAAACCTTCTCTTAATTTGGTCCACAAAATGGGGTACAGAATGTTAAAAAGACACATGGGTACAAAGTTTGGCACCGCAATCATTTGAGTTTGGGAGTATCCAATAATTAATCTAACGTTCGAAAATATGAAAAGAAAAAAAAACCCAATATAATTGGACTTTGCCTCTCTGTTCATTTCAAAAGGCCTAACGTATACTTTCATTTTATTATTATCATTCTTTTGCCTTTATTCTGTTAAGACTGTGACCCTCTCTGAAAGCAAAACATCTCTTTTGTGTACAAATGGGTAAAAATGAAGACAAACAAATAGCCTTTGGAAGATAAAAATTGTGATTAATATATATATACTATACTTAATATAGCTTTAAAGCTCTCAGGTGAATCTAATTGTTACACCAAACATATTAGTTAATGAAGTTTTTAAACAAGTCTTTTGTACTACATTAAGCTCTGCCTAATAGCTTCATATTTCAGGCCCAACAAATTTAAAATCTTCAAATTTGGTAAATGTTTTATAGAAATTGAAAAGGCTTAATAGTGAGGTACATTATATAAAATCTTCAAGATTTTCAAGACGACCAAAGGTGGTAACGAAATATTATTTATTTTTAATAAAAGGCAATTATTAAAAGCTTAAAAAAAATATCATGGTAGCATAGCCATTACAAAGCTTTAAAAAGCATCTTCTTCTATATATTTATATGTTATGATTATGGGTCAGATCCTGCCGTCTACACAATCCCACAATCAAAAGGCCCCACAAGAGTCCAACACTTGTCAAACTATAACTTGCTCATTGTCATGCCACGTGGAAGAGTACTGTCAAAATTCAACGAAGTATGTTCAGATGAATGGTGTTTTACTGTCAACTGGATGACGGTGATTCGTCTATATTTAGTAATTATGCAACGCCGTTAATGAACGGTGAGTGTCAAAGTGGGCATCTTTATTTACGTCCAAAACATTTCAATTTTTGGAAGAGAAACAAACCATTTAGCTCTGTTTCTCTCTCTTTTCTCTGTCTCGAAATTCTCTCACATACAGAACAGAAGAAACAGAGGAGCAGTTAATGTGAAAGACTCCTTTTATAAATTTGAATGCAGAGCAGCGAAGGCACGAGAATCTTGTTTCAGCCCTTCCATTTTCATTTTTCCAGCTCACATCAGATCTACTACTTCTACTTATAATAATAGTTAAGCTCTCAACTACGTACGTACGAGCTAAATCAACTTTTTTTTTGCTCCTGTTTATCCTAAGTTTTCTGGGCATTTCTTAGAAAGTTTGAAGATACTGCTCAGTTCATACTACGTTGATTAAATTAGAGTCACCAAAGCAAGCTGCTTTTAACTTCCCCTTATAAAGCATTTGCAGCTTTATATATGCAAAATATATATATGTGTGTGTGTGTGTGTGTTTGCATTATTTATGTCTGAAAAACATGTTTTTATTTATTATGATGAAGGGAATTGATTGTGGAGAATTAAGGTGAAAAAAAACGAGAGAAAATGCCACAAGAAAGCTATGCAATGAGTTCCATATTTGCATCTCCAAACAAGAGTTTGAGAGGACTTAAAGCTTTGGTCTCTCACACTACCAATACCAATACCAATGAGGCTTCCTTCCCTGACGAGATTATCGACGACCATGAATTGGCTCATCGAAAAGCTGAAGAAGCAGGTCTATCTGATTTTCTTTTTATAATTTTATTTCCCCAAGATGCTTCCTTTTTTATATATTCAGACTCTGTTTTTCTTTCAAACATATACATGAATATATAATGCAAACGAGACGTTCTTCGTTAAAGTTTAGTTAGTGGGCCGCTAGGGGATGTGATATGGGCAACAGGATAGAATCAACAATCAAGACTTCATTTTTGTCGGCTAATCCTATAATAATCTTCAGCATCACATTAATTTGGAAAACTATCTTGTACGTGTCGTTTGTACATTTCTTCTGATGTCCACTGTGTGTTTCTTCTTCTTCTTCTTCACTTTTTTGCACTGCTAATTACTTCTTGTGTGTCATTTTGTTTACTTAATTAATTTTGTCAAAGAATATTAGGGGGTGTGGTCAAACATCATTTCAGTTTGAAAAACAAACTAGGAAAAGTAAAGGTCATATAGTAATGATGTTTCCCATTGTGCCGTTGATCTAAAATAAATTTGAAAAATTAGCGGGCGGGTCCCATCTTCAAAGGGATTTGGATCCTCTTCATTTGCTTACAACTGACGAGCACAAGTTGAATCTAAACCGTGTAGATAAATTTGGACTGCTCAAATAAAATGATTAAAAATTAAAAAATATGAATTTTTTATCCTTTTTCTTGATAGTTCCACATAATTTAGATCATTTATATCTGATCGGATGGTCTAAGTAATTTTAAACTGTTATGTCTGTTTTTGGAGTACAACCACGGATGATCAATCCATTTCTATCTTTACAGAGGGTATGTCCAAATTAGCCGAAAGCAGGTGAAAATTTGTTAATTTAGTAAATCAATAGTATTCATGTAAAGATGATAAGAAAAATTATAAAATCTAAACTACCTCTTTAATTAAATTAAGAGCATCCATTTTTTGCTTTTTATGAAAGAAATGATTGTAGACACTAGAAATGGGTCTCCCCATTTCATTTACCATTGCACCGCTGTCACTCTCTTCTTACTTAATTACGCCAACAACAACAACAACAACAGTTTGCAGTTTGGAGTTTGCAAATAATATAAGATTTCAATCATGATTAATAGTGTCAAAAGAAATCATACAGTGTCATCTTATGGTAGACGTACACTGACCTTTCTTTTCAGAATTTTGAATTTGTAATCACACCAGAATATATAGAATGACTGGGAAGACACTGGAGGAGTTTAACAGAATGTATAGATTATATGAACTCCATAATTTGTCACCTGGATGACAGGGAAGACACTGGAGGAGTTTAACAGAATATATCGAATATATAAACTCCATAATTTGTCACCTGGATGACAGGGAAGACACTGGAGGAGTTTAACAGTCACTCCTGTTTATTTAAAAAGTATAGTATAAGTCCCTAATACCTTGACAGTTGAGAGTTGACACCATGTTAAGCGTTCTTTTGTATTTGATTGTCAGCTTCAAGGCGAAACCAAGCAGCAGAATGGCTGCGTCATATGGACTATGGAGCATCAGAATCACTCCCCAAAGACCCCTCCGAAGAAGAATTCTGCCTTTCTCTTCGCAATGGCCTAATTCTCTGCAATGTTCTCAACAAAGTCAATCCTGGTGCTGTTTTCAAGGTTCTTCTCTTGCTTTTTCACTCATGAATTTCCACATTTACCTGTTCTTGTTCCTTCATGCCTGATCCAATTATTTTTTTTAAAAAATTAGGTGGTGGAGAATCCAGTTATAGCAATTCAGTCAACAGAAGCAGCAGCTCAATCTGCCATTCAGTATTTTGAGAACATGAGGAACTTCTTAGAGGCCGTTAAGGACATGACGCTCTTAACTTTCGAAGCATCTGATTTGGAAAAGGTTTACTTTTTTTTTTGTTTCATTAACTTTTGATAATACATAAATTTACTAAATCTCAATTAAAAGAGCTTACCAAAATGGGATTTCTTTTAACTACCATTATCTAGGGAGGTTCGTCGAGTAAAGTTGTGGACTGCATTCTCTGTCTGAAAGGATATTACGAATGGAAGCAAGCGGGTGGTATTGGGGTTTGGAGGTATGGTGGGACAGTGAGAATCACATCATTCCCAAAGGGATCACCCTCCTCCTTGCTCGGAAGTGAAAGTACTGATGAGTCGATGGACGATTTGGAATCATCACAGTATGAGCAGCTATTGGAGTTTATCAATCTTTCCAATGAGTTTGTTGAAGAAGAATCCAGAACTGCCAATACTCTGGCTTTTCTGTTTGATCATTTTGGACTCAGACTTCTACAGGCTTACCTTCAGGAGAGTCATTTCATTGAAGACTTGCCTTTGAATGCAATGGTAGGTAAGATGTGAGAGCCTTTCCAAGTTATTGGAAATTATCATTTTTATCCCGGCTTTCTGCGCGTTTTTGTTTTAATTACTAGGAAGTTTGTGTAACAAATTAATGAAAATATTATTAGTACTATCGTTTTATCTGCTAGTTATTGGCTTGCAATGAAAACTGACTGCATTTAGAATGACCCTTTTTCAAAACTTTCTCTCATATGAATATATGTGGATACAATCTAATTTAATGTGGACAAAAAATTGTAGGTAATCGATACATTGCTGAGTAAGGTTGTCAAGGATTTTTCGGCTCTGCTCGTTTCTCAAAGAACTCAGGTACAAAGTGTGATTTCTTGCTAGATCTATATCTTCCAAATTCCAATGTATGATTAAAACATTATTTGGACGTCTTTAATTTTGTTACTATTTGACATCTTATGTTTATCGTTTCTCACAGCTTGGTCAATTTCTCAAGAAGATATTGAGAAGTGATACTAGTTCTCTGTCGAAATCTGAATTGATAGAGATTATTTCATCTTATCTTGGTCAAAGAGCTAGCTTGGCATCAAATGATTTCTCAAAGTTCTGTGTTTGTGGAGGTAAACGTGAGGTCATTCAACGTAAAGTCGGTTTACCAGCTGGCTACATAGAACATATTGACGTTCAATATAAGAAGCTCAAGGTATTATTGTAGACAGTAGTAAAAGCATTATATATGATTGTAGTTTCTATTGCTGATCATGATAGTTGTACTAAGTTTTTGTTTAGATCTTTCCTATTGGATGCTCTTATTATTTTTACAAGATTCCCATTAATAGTTTTTTCTCCTGATTTGGATTCTTTTAGGAGCTGAAGTCATCATTCCAAGAGACAAAAGTAGAAGTTAAAGAGATTCATTCAAATTGGGAGGAAGAACTAAGGAGACTAGGTAAGAGACGATGAGCCTAGTGGCTTCTTCTACTAAAAAAAGTGTACTTGTATTATATTTGAAAAGGCTTCATGAGTTATACTACACTACTTTCTTACAAGGAAATTTAACTAACTTTCTGTAATGGACCCAGAGCATCATATTAAAAGCCTTGAAATGACATCTTCTTCCTACAATAAAGTTTTGGAGGAAAATCGTCTGTTATACAATCAAGTTCAAGACCTTAAAGGTAAAATGAATAGTTCAATCAATCTTATGCAATATGATTTCTCATCCTTGCACAAGAGAACTTCTTTTTCTCCTACTGTATAAACTTCTCCTTAGCCACACATAATTATGTTTCATATCCCAAAATGAAAATGACGTTATAATCAAGATCTGTTTGCTAATATAATGATTTATCTTAATTAACAGGAACCATTAGAGTTTACTGTAGAGTGAGGCCTTTCTTACCTGACGAGTCGAATGTGCAATCTACAGTAGACTATATTGGAGAAAATGGAAATATTATGATTTTAAATCCCTTGAAGCAGGGGAAGGATGCAAGAAGGGTATTTTCATTCAACAAAGTTTTTGGAACAAATGTCACACAAGGTATGTTTAATTATCTCAAGATTAGGAGTGACAAAAACGTCGTTGCAATATCGTCATATGGCTGCCTACACAAATGCAAAATATATCTCTTTTGGAGGTTTAAAATTTGTTCTCAGCGTCTTTGGAGATTACTCATGGTAAATTTCAACCATTGTCTGCAGAACAAATATATATTGACACTCAGCCATTGGTTAGATCTGTATTAGATGGTTTTAACGTATGCATCTTTGCATATGGACAGACAGGCTCGGGCAAGACGTATACGATGGTAACAAACTCATCTTTTAGCTACGATCTCTTACGTCATACTTTTTTTAGCTCAAAGATGTAATCATGCATCATCTTTGAGATTTATATTTATGTCGGAAACATAAATATCTTATTGTTGTATCAATGCAGGCAACATTATAAAATTTTGGTCTTTTTGTTTACAGAGTGGGCCTGATTTGATGACAGAAGAGACATGGGGTGTAAACTACCGTGCTTTACGAGACCTATTTCAGATTTCGAAGGCGAGGTTGGATATGATAAAATATGAAGTTGGGGTTCAGATGATTGAAATATATAATGAACAAGTGAGAGACCTATTAGTCAGTGATGGTTCTAACAGACGATATCCTTTCTAGAAATTATTTTTTTGTCCTTGTTAAACTTGACAAACGTGATTATACATACGGAACAATTCCATTTTCTTAACTACTTGAACATTAGACATACGGAACAATTCCCAATTGAGTGGGCTTAATGTACCTGATGCAAGCTGGGTTCCTGTCACATGTACTCGAGATGTTCTTGATTTGATGAAGATTGGCCAAAAAAACCGAGCTGTAGGTGCTACAGCTCTAAATGAGCGAAGTAGTCGGTCTCATAGGTAGGGTTTTTATCTTCTCGAGATCCTTCTTATGTTGCGACTAGCTCAGTCCAAATACTCAATCTAATTACGATGTCTGTGTTCGATCCTGTTACAGTGTTTTGACAGTTCATGTCCATGGAAGAGAACTAGTTTCTGGCTCAATTCTTAGGGGGTGCCTTCATTTGGTAGATTTGGCTGGTAGCGAAAGAGTAGATAAATCGGAGGCTGTTGGTGACAGACTAAAGGAAGCCCAACATATAAATAAATCACTCTCTGCTCTTGGAGATGTTATTTATGCTCTTGCACAAAAGAGTGTACATATTCCGTACAGGAATAGCAAGCTTACTCAAGTTCTACAAGATTCTTTAGGTAATATTTTTTATTAGCAATATATGGTTCCTCTTGTTTCCGGTTTTAGCTTTCTTCATTGTTCTTGTTATTTTCCATGTCATGAACAGGTGGACAAGCTAAAACATTGATGTTTGTACATATAAATCCTGAAGTGAATTCTTTGGGGGAAACAATAAGCACACTCAAGTTCGCTGAAAGGGTTGCCTCCATAGAACTAGGTGCAGCCCGATCTAATAAAGAAAATGGCGAAGTCCGAGAACTCAAAGACGAGGTCAGCCCTCATTGTTGATTTTATCAATTTCCACATTTCATCTGGTTTGACTTTTGATTATAGTGTAGCTCATCGAGAAAAATCGGATCTTTGCAGCTATCAAACCTGAAATTGGCATTGGAGAGAAAGGAAGCTGAACTAGAAAGATTTAAAGGTGGGAATGTCCGAACAAACGTAGAAGCCCCAAAAGTGAGAGCTGTTTCACCATTCCGGATGCCAAGGGTCGGAACAAGTGCTGGTTTAAAGCCTGAAAACTGTCAAAAGACCCCGGACGAAACTAGAAGCTCTGAGGTAAGTTATTAGTCATGAGAGCATGTATGCTGCATTACCGATTCACCGTTACACGCCTGTAACTAATTTTGCTTCATCTTTCAGGCTAGAAGTTGTTCTTCGGGTAAGCAAAGAAGGTCGAGGTTTCCGTCTGTGTTTACAGAGAAGGAGATCATTGCTAAGATTCCTTTCTCAGTCGAAGAGAAATCAGCAGGCTCTGGTAAACCAAGGTCACCATCCTCTCCCGTTCGAAGATCAATATCTACTGATAGAGGGGCCGTTCTCAGAAGCAAGGCCAAAACTGACACAGTTGATAACCAACCACTTGCTAAATATCCATTCCCAGCTAGAGTTCCTGTAAACAAATCCATTGCAGCAATGTCAGCCATCCCATCAACATTTAACAATGGAAGAACATATGTCAGTTCTCGAGATTTACCAAAGCCAGATAACTTTTCTGATACATTGCACAACCTCCATAAAGTAATAAGCTCCAATAAAGCGTACCCAGAGCATGAAGAGGAACATTTCAAGCAAGCTCTCAATTTAAGGCAAGGTGGTATTAGGAAAAGCAAGCTGGAGAGCAAGTCCAAGGCCAAGCAAGATCAAGTACCTGCAACTAGGATTCAAAATTCCGAGGTGGTAGCAAAAGTACTTGCTGATACAGATGTTGAAAGAATGGAGGAAGCTCGAAAGAGAGACATCTTTGAGACGGAAAATATAGGATCAACTCTGGATGGTGCACTGAAAGCGAGAATTCATGGACAGAACTTCTCAAAGAATTCTCAAAATGTGGAACCAAGGTATGAATTGTAACTTTTCTATTTTATTAAGTTTTCGGTAACTTTCATATGTTTATTGTTTTGCATAAACCTTTGAATACAGAGTGGCTGAGCCTGCTGCAGTTGGACCTTTATTGGGAGGGAAACTAGAAAACAAACAATCAAATGTTGGAATTCGCTATCCAAAAGAAGGAACTTACACGAACACGTCCATTCCTACTCTCAGAAGGAGTCGGTCTTCGCCTCGTGGGAAGTTTTTGATCTTTCCCTGAGGATTACATAATATACGAAGAGAAATACAAGTCATTCATATAACCTTTTTTTCTTGTACAGTGATTTTTATTGTTGAAACTGCTCTTCACAGACTTCCATTTTCCGAGATTCCAAGGTCGTATTTGAGATTACTTCAAAGAACTCTCACCTCGTATCCGTCATGTATTGAAATGTCTGTAATTTATATGAGGTATTGAAATATCTATAATTTATAGGGTTTTTTTTTTCTAAAGTAGACTCCTACAATGATTATTTTGTAGAAATGGGTTAGGCTATTACACTAATTTTCGCTTACCCTTAATCACCACTCAATTTTTCTTCATTTTTTTAACTTTTCTCCTTATTGCACTTCTCACAAGCTGTCCAATCAAATGTCATGATTTACTCACTTAACACTCAAAACCGCCCTACCCACCTCATTTCTCCTTCTTTGTTTTTAATTTTTTTTTACTTCTTCTTCGTCTTTTTCCTTCTTCCTGCAACAATAAATGATTGCTAGTTCTTCTCTCTGGAGCAGGTATGAGTTTTGTTTTCTTCTTTTTGGAAATATCTACTTGCCTTCTTCATTATTTCATGGGTTTTTCAATTTCATGAGTTTTTTGAGAATATTTATTTATTTTCTTCTTTCTGAAACATTGTATTCACTTATTATACATGATCACTACAAGATGATGGTGTAGAGTAAAACGATGATCGTGTAGTGCATCAAGAGCTTCTTCAGCAGTTCGCGAGCATCGTGTAGCATCTATTACACTAATCGATGACTACACGATTATCGTGTAATGTCATCATGTAGTGTATATGATGATCGTGTACTCCTCATGTACACTACACGATCATCGTATAGTACACTCGTGTAGTACACTCGTGTAGTACACTCGTGTACACTACATGATTACACTGCACGATCATCGTGTAGAGCTTATTACAGTACACGAGATCTACATGATCATCGTGTAGTGTGTACACTACATGATCATCGGGTAGAGCTTATTACAGTACACGAGGTCTACACGATCATCGTGTAGTGTGTACACTACATGATGCTCGTGAAGGCCTCGTGTACACTACACAATCATCGTGTGATATTCCATTTCATCATATATTCTTCTTGTATTGTCTTCCTTTATTGATATATATATATATACAGATATGTCTGAAGTTCGAATTTTTGTAATCCATGATGGAGATTGGGTGAAAAATGGTATAACATGGGCTTTTAGTTGAGAGAAAATCAAATTATTGGAGATATTTACTAGCTGCACTTACTACGAGCTATTGGGTATATTGCATGAAGAACTCCAAATAGACCCTCAATGTATGATATGTCCATCAATTTTTTTTATAGAAGTCATGTCCCCTGCTCTCCCGCTGTAATTTTAAAGGATAGAGATTTGCATTTCTTTGTTAAGAAGAATGGATCAGAATCACTTAGAAGCTCACTATTTGTGAATATCAAGCCTAAATTTCTATCTCAAAGCTCGGTTCCTCTAACCACAATGTCACAACAACCTCTAGTTCCTGAAACTACATGGTTTTATCAAATTTGGGTTCCTGAAACACAAATGTCACGACAACTTCTACATGAAAGCATTCCTCGCTTTGAGAGCTTTGATCATTTTGAAAGGAACTATCATGATGATGATGTTTTTTATTATGGGGATTATAATATTTTCGAGGATGAGGATGTTGATGTTAATGGAGATGATGATGATGATTTTGATCAGAGGGCGTATGATGATGCAATCCGTGGAGATGACCATGATGAAACTATCAGTGGAGACGACCATATAACAATTCCAGACTTGTATACTGGTCTTGAGCCTGAGACCACTTGTCCATTGTCATTACAACCTGATTTGAATGAACAACGTCCTGAGTCCAATGAGCAATGACATGATTTGAATCAGCTTGTATCAGACACAATAAATATGAATGATTTATACAATGATAAATTCGAGCTGCTTAAGGTTGCTCGTATGACGTCCATCCGGAGAAATTTTGAATTTCGATTCTTCAAGTCAAAACAGTCAATATTGGTACTTGTATGTATTGAGAAAACATGTCAATGAAGGTTAAGGGCCATGGAATTGAAAAATTGTCCATATTTCAAAGCTACAAAGTTCATCAATACACATACATGCGCATTTGAAGTATTGAGACATGAACACCATCAGGCTACATATTCATTGATTAGTCATTATATACGACCCAAATACACGAGTGTCGGAGGTATATATAGCCCAAAAGACATAATTGAATATGTTCAGCTTGATTTCGGTGTCAATATAGGTTACCATAAGACATGGAAGGCTAGGGAATATGCATTGGAATTAGTTAGAGTGTCTCCTGAAGACAACTATAGGATGCTCCCAACATATTGTCACATGTTAGAATAAAAAAATTCAGGTACTTATACTTTTATTTTGCCACCATAATGTCTACACGAGTACTACAAGAGCCTCGTGTAGTCTACATGATGGTTACACAGATCTCGTGTAGTCTACATGATGGTTACACATATCTCGTGTAGTCATCGTGTAGTCCACACCATGGTTACATGGACCTCGTGTCATCATGTACACTATGTACTCTGCCGATTTTAATACAACAATATTAAATATTTTTCAGGGACAACAACACACATAGAGACCGATGAGTATGGTCATTTTAAATATTTTTTCATGGCTCTTGGACCCTCTATTCATGGATTTTTCAGCTGTATATGGCATGTCATTGCTATTGACGCAACCGCCTTAAAAGCCAAATACAAAAGGGTGTTATTTGTTACAACAGCAAAGGATGGGAACAATCAAGTATATCTCATTGCAGATTCAGAAAATAATGATTCACGTGAATGGTTCTTCCGTAAACTTCACGATGTAATTGGTGATCCGGAAGACTTGGTGTTTATATCCGATAGGCATACAAGTATACTAAATGTTGTACATGTTGTCTTTCCCAATGCGTTTCATGGAGCTTGTATATTTCATATGGGCCAAAATATCAAATCAATTTATCAAAAAGAACATTCAGTCGCATTATTTTTTATAGCTGCAAAGGTATACCGTCAATCAGAATTTAATCGACTAATTATTCATTTTACAGATACATTTCTAGATATCTCACAATACGTGTCGGTAAGGGGAGTTGAGAGGTGGGCATGTTCCTGTTTTGATGGAAGGCGATACAATATAATGACTACAAACATCGTGGAATGCTTGAATGAGATTTTAAAAGATGCTAGAAAGCTTCCCATTACATGCCTTATAGAACATATTCGTGACATGTTACAATGGTGGTTCTATATACTTGTGTTTGTTATTTAATAATGTCATAAAATTTAATTAGCCTACCGGAATCCTACATGAAGCCTACACGATGTCCGTGAAGTCATTGTGTAGGCTACATGAAGACTACATGATTCTCGTGAAGTTCTCGTGTAGTCTACACGATAACTAGACGATGCACATGAAGTCATCGTGTAGATTAGATGAAGACTACATGATTCTCATGAAGTTCTCGTGTAGTCTACACGATGCCCACTAAATCATTGCGTAGCCTACATGAATCCTACACGATTCTCGTGAAGTCATCGTGTAGCCTACATGAATCCTACTTGATTCCCGTGAAATTCCCTTGTAGGCTACATGAAGACTACATGATTCTCGTGAAGTTCTCATTACATGATAAATATATGATACCCGTGAAGTCATCATGTAGGCTACATAAAGCCTACACTAAACATATAGTAAAAAAAGCTCATAATCCATAATTCACAATTTAATAAAATAAAAATCCGTAAAATATATCCATATTATTTCGGTACAACATTGCCACATGCAAATAACTCAATTACAATTCGTCTTCGATATTCTGACATTTGTTGTTGAGTTATTTCTTGGAGGTTCTTCTCATATGCGAGGGCTTCGACAAACTTAAGGGTAAATACCCACAAACGAACCTACCAAACACATGAAATGCAAAAACCCAATTAAATAATATGTATGAAATTTTAAGTAAACTTTCAAAAAATGTATATTCACTTACCCATTCTTTTGTTGTGGACACTTCATGATCTCATATTTCTACTCATCTTTGGGTTACCTCATGTCTTCTCTCATAAATATTCATCATTTGAGCTAGCCGAGGGACAATCTTCATGAAAGGTTTCATTATTTCAATGTAAAAGGAGCGTTGATATGGCGTGCTCATGGAGTTATAGATACGAATACACTGACCAATCAAATCAAACTCAACCACAATCCAATGACTACGGTTAACATTCATTGAAAAGATAACCTTATCCGACTGTTCCCAACTCCTTCCAAAATTCGTCTGCAAGCCGCGGATCAGGTGTTGGAGCTGATCATCAACGTCAATATCCTAGCCCACGAGAATCTTACTCAAACTCTGCCATTCGGCCAGATAGGTTCACCTGTAATGTCACGGGAAAAAAATTAAATCCTCAACATTAATAGAAAATGGTCATGAAGACTACACGAGGCCCGTGAAAGACTCGTGTAGACTACGGTATGCAGTTCATTAAGTTCAAAAACAAATCTTACTTACTTGCAGAAACAAATCAACAACATTGATTCTGATATGAGGGTTGTATTCTTGCAAATCCCTCATCATGAGCTCCAGGTATGCATCGATATGCGTTAAGATGTTTATAATTATTTTTAAACCACATTAAAAAAATTATAGATAACTTTTTACATCTGACTCAAGACATTAATAAGGTGAATAGACTAGTTTTTTGAATCAGGTAAGGTCAGCGGTGCAAAATCCAACCTCTACTTCTCATTTCTCTACAATGTAATTATAGATCAAAGTTAGGTACACGATTGGTTTACTACACGGTGGCTACACGATGTCAGAGTAACCATCATGAATACTACACGAAGACTACACGAGGTCAGTGTAGCCATCGTGTATACTACATGATGGTTATACGAGGTCATTGTAACTATCGTGTATAATATACGATGGCTACATAAGGTCAGTGTAACCATCGTGTAGTATACACGGTGCTTGCACGATGTCAGTGTAGCTATCGTGAGAAGAAGAAGTATACAAAAAAATTATAGAGCTTACTTTGCTCTTGGGGAGGTGAACCAAGCTTTAAAACGGGTTTCATCCTCGGAAGATACATCACCATATGCTTGAAAAGGTATGAAGTCCGTTTTAGCAATGATATTCTCATCAACTTTTTTCTTTCGCTGCTTCTTCTTTTCAACCTTTTCGCTTTCCCAATTATGTGACTCTAGGACCCAAGATCCTCCTCTTACCAAGTTCACTAAAGCAGACGAGCTATTCTTCTTCTCCATCATTGGACTGCTCCGTTGACCGAACTGAATCCATCAATGCAGATATTATGGAAGCAACCTTTTGTTCTTATTTTATTTGTTTCTTCTTCTGCTTTTGTTTCTTCTTCTTCTTTTGTTTTTTCTTCTTTTTCTTCTGCATCTTCTTCTGTTTCTTCTTATTTATCTTCTTCCTTTTCTCTTCCATTTCTTTTTCTATTTCTTTTTTCCCTTCTGTTTTTTTCTTCATCTTCATTTTTTTCACCTTCCTCCTTCTTATTACCTTCATTTTCTTCGACCTTCTCTTCTTCATTTTCTTCATTTTCTTTTTCTTCTTATTCTTTCTGTTCCATCTATTCTTTTTCTTACTTCTCTATCATCTCCTCTTCTTTTTCATTCTCTACTATATCTTCTTCTTTTTCATTCTTCCCTCCTTCTTCATTTTTTTCACTTCCTTCCCAATCTCTGTCTCATCCCCGTCGCTAGCCATCATCATGGTAGATCGAGGATAGAAAGAGTAATCATCTGGCCTCGATATTACAAGATGATCCATCAAAATTTTAATTTGAGAAATTATAAAGGAAATGTTTGATTGCATGAACAGAATCATATTATCCATTGAAGTGATCTTTTGGTCCATTCCAATCAGACATTTCCTCATCCAATCTTCATGTCCATTGAACTTCTTGGACACAACCTTATTCTCCTCTATTTTTTCAATGGCCTCTTCGGACTTCTTCCTTTTCTTCTTCAATGGTCTCTTCCTCCTCATTAGCCTCATATTCTACTAGAAAGGGTGGCGGAGGAGGCGTCGACTAAAAAACATGTAATATTAAGCAGATAAAATAGAAAAATGTGACTATATGATAGTTACACGGACCTCATGTAGTCATCATGTAGACTACACGATGATTACATGGACCTCGTGTAGTCATCGTGTAGACTGCATGATGGTTACGCGGGCCTCGTGTAGGCTACACGATGGTTACACTAATTTCATGTAACCATCATGTAGTCTACACGATGACTACACGAGGTCCATGTAAACATCATTTAGTCTACACGAGGTCCGTGTTCAAGAAGAAGAAGAAGGGTAGAAAATGATTTTGAACATACATTCTCTCCAACTACTGATCTCCATAAGCTTTTTTCTTCTTTTTCCTTAGTAGGGACCAAGGAAAGAACTGTCAACTAAAAATGCAAGAAATATAAATTTGTATATGTGAAAATAATATAAATTAACTTGTCAATATAATTCACCAACATACATTCTCCTTCGAAAATTTTTTTTTTTGAAGATTCTCAACCGGTACTCTCATGATCGGACACCACTTGAAAATCTTTCGCACCTTGATTGAAACCTGGTTACCATACAAACTACCCACCGAAAAGATAGTTTCAAATACCCAGGCATATTTAAACAAAAGAGAGTAATTCAGTATTTAGCACATAAAATATTCAATAAATCACTACATAAAATTAAAAAAATTGTACCTGGAAGGAAAATGGACATCCATTGAGTGAATACCCATGAACAACAGCGTAGGATTTCTGTATTTTTTTATTTTTTTCTTGATTTTTAAGATCGCCAAAAAAAGTCTTTGTATTCTTCATATCTAATAATGAGTTCATTGTTGGAGAATGAGTGCTCTCCTCATGGATATTGGTTGAACACTTCAAGGTCTTCAACCAAAATCAACCATCTCTTCTCAATTAGGGTATGGTCATCCTTCCCCAACACAAAATGCTCTAGCAAATAAATTAGAGCCATCTTGACCCCTTCAGAATCTGACTTATATTCAAAGTTTTTAAACTTCTCCTCCAACTCAGCCATGGTTATTGATTGGGTTTTGAGAAAGTACATATCATAGAGTCTGTTGGGGTCACGGGTCTTCTTCTCATCCCGGGCTTCACCAAACTTTAGTTCGGTCATCAACGAGAACTCCTTCTTAAAGAAGCACAATGGTTCCTCATTGACAAGAAACCAGATTTCCTTCTCAGATGGAGTGCTGTTGACATATTTGGCCTTCCTGGCCAGCACTTGGTGGCAGACAGCTGTTGAAAACTTCAGGGCTGGGAGATCGAGGTTATGGCCAAAGCATGTCTCCCTAAGTAGGGAGGGTTGATGAGCTGTCAGCTTGGTCTTGATAACCTCTATGCAGTGGGTAATGCACTTTGTATCGACCATTGCTTTTTAAATTGTGTTAACGCCATGGACGTATCTTAGTTGCATCTTTGATGACGCCATAACCTGTAGAATATTCAATGAAAACATAAGATCATGAAACATGATGCTCGTGTAGTCATCGTGTAAACTACACGAGGGGTACACGATCCTCCTATTGTCCTCGTGTAGACTACACAAGGTGTACACGATCCTCGTGTAGCCCTCATGTAGACTACGCGAGCTTTACACGACCCTCGTGTAGCCTACACGAGGCTTACACGACCCTCGTGTAGCCTATACGAGGCTTACACGACCCTCGTGTAGCCCAGAAAAAAGACACCCACCAAGACCAGAACCTCATAAGCTCAAAAAAACCACTCAGAAACCCAGGAGAAACCCCCTCAGAAACCTAGAAAATAGAAACACAAAAATCCAGAAAACCCGATAAAAACCCAAAAAAAATACCTCATAAACCCAAAAAAAATATCTCAGAATCCAGAACAAAAACTCAAAAACCAGAAAACTTACCTTGTTATTTTTCCTTGCTGTGGGAGACGAAGACTCAAGGATTTACAAAGAGAGACAGATGTTGAGATTGAGAGAGAGAGAGTATCAGAAAGAGAGAAATGAAGGTAATGCAAATGAGGTACACGAGTGGGTGGGGTTTCGTGTAATCATCATTTTTTTTCAAGCCGTCGTTTGGAATTCGTGAAGGGTTTTTTTGGTAACTTCACAAGATGATGTTGAATTGAAGGTGGGTGAGGGGCCAGAGTAAGCAAAAATTAGTGTAAGAGATTTTCTGAAAAATGGTTAGTGTACTGGTCTACTTTAGAAAAAAAAAACCCTAATTTATATGAGGTATCTATATAATTCCATGAGCATTGAACATTTATTCCGTTTCACTAATTTTGCGTATGAATTAATATACATTTACGTTCTTAATGTTTGATAAATAAAGGCACATCATGTATATTAGGGGTGTTCAAAACCATACTGAACCGACCGAACAAAAAATGGTAGGTTCTTTAGGCCCCTACGGTTTGGTTTGACAAAGTTGTCGAACCGAACCGAACTAAATCAAAATCTTAAATTCATATTATTTTTATATATAATTTCATATCAAACCAAACCGAGCCGATACAAACTTTGATTTTTTATTTTTTTCAATAATATCATTTAAAAAATTATTTTTAATTAATAATATCGAACCAAAGAACCGAACCAAAACTCACGGTTCAGTTTGGTTCTTTTGACCTACATAATTCGGGTTGACATATAGCTGAACCGAATATTTTGGTTCGGCTCAATTTTAGCCCACTAACCGAACCGTGTTCGCCCCTAATATATATGACATGTAATTTTGCCCACAATAGAGAAGGAGAAGTAAAGTAAAAAAGAAAAAAAAAAGGCAAGCAAATATGATCCAAAGATTCTAAATATAAAGAAGAACATAAAACGATCGATTTCAATGATGAATCTATGACAGACGATCGTTAGACCCTATTTGGCTCAGCTAATGACTTATAGTTTAAATTAGTAAATAATTTATTTTTAAAAGAGCGTTTGACACGACTTATTAAAATAAGCTAGCAGCTAATTTAAGCTAAAAAATATAAGTTTTAAGCTAAACTAATCTAACTTTTTAACTTAAAATTCTTTTAATTTTTTCACATATCTAAAATTACCCCGATCTTTTTAAAAACTACACAAATATACTTCTCTCCTTCAAGACAGATCTATAAAATGAGAAGATAACCATGTTACTTTGAGCTGGAGTGGTGGCGTCGATGCAATCATTGATTCTTTCGACGGTGCTTTTACCGAGGTCAAGAGTTCGGGTCAGGTCGGGACGAGCCGTAGAGTCAGGTCAGAGAACGGATCGGGTTGGGGACACGGGTTCGGGACGAGTTGAGAATCGGGTTCGAGTGGGACACGGGTCGGGACGGGTCATGGGTAGGAAAGTCAGGTCGGGGACAAAGGCCGAGGAGTTAGACCGGAGACATGGGTCAGAGAGCCGGGGTCGAGGGAACAATTCGGGTTTGGGACTGGGTTCGGGTGTGACACGAGTCAGGATGGGTCTTGGACACGAGGTTAGGAGTTCGGAACGGGGTCACAAGTCAGGGACATGAGTCAGGTCGAGCCGGGTCACAAGTCGGAGAGTCAAGCCGGGTCAGGTTTGGGTGGGCCACGGGTCGGGATGGGTCAGAAAGTTAGGCGGGTCGGGACGGGGACACAAGGTTAGAACATCAACTCTAATCCCGACCCTTAGGTTAAGGAGTTGGGTCAGGTCGGGTCAAGGAGACATGGTCAATTGGGACAAGAGCTGGGGAAACAGGATGGGTCGACATGACTCTCATTTAGATTAACGATTTGAAAAAAGATAAATAATAAATAAATGAACTAAATGCAAGCTATATTATTAAGGTGGATACTAAAGTAATTTTAATTAAAATAATTTAGTTATTTACTTATTTATCAAATATCAATTTAAAATAAGTTATAGTTTAAAGTTAATTATAATAAACTAAGTTAAATATTTTTTAACTTATAGATTAAAGTTAAATAAGTTACAACTTAAAAGTTTAAGTGTAGTCAAATGTTCATGAATCTCAAAATATAAATTAAGTGGTGCTTTTACCGACCAAACTAGAATTACTTTACATCAGAGCCATCATGCATGGCCTTTTCACATTGAATTGCTTATTTATGACAAATTTCTGTTTGAGCCATTAGCTACCTTTTTGATAGCCTTAAGTATCTTTCTCTTCTTCATGATGGGTTGAGGCCAGAAAAAAAATCAGCTCGTTTGGGTACATTACTTCATAGTACACTATGAGGCCTTGCACTAAGTACATGTTCGGACATGGATTAGGGTCTCGAAGTGGAAAGATCAAGTCTTTAACAACCATCGTAAAGACAAAAAAATTAATATTGTGTTTGACATTGTAAGCACAAAAAGGGCATATTGTAGGGGAAGATTTTACAATGCCGGGATTTTTCCCCGGCATTGATGCCGATAAATTTTTTGTTTAGTTCACCAAATATGTACTAGAGTTCATTAAATATGTATATGGGTTCACCAAATATATACTGGGGTTCACCAAATACATCAAATTAATAAATCTTGGAGGGGTTCACCATGCATGTACATGTGTACACTAAATATGTACAATGGTTCACCAAATACGTAATGTGATTCATCAAATATGTATAAATTAATAAATTTTGGAGGGGTTGACCAAATACGTAGTGGGGTTGACCAAATACGTAATAAGGTTCATCAAATACGTATAAATTAATCATTCTTGAAGGATTTCACCAAATATATACTGAGATTTACCAAATACGTAGTGAGGTTTACCAAATAAGTAGTGGGGTTCACCAAATAGGTAGTGAGGTTCCAATGAAATCATGATGGAGATTAGAAAAATAGTTCATAATCAAGGAGCTTGAAGCTGAATTAGTTGTGCTTGTTAGTTTTCTGATTAAACCTCGAAAGAAATTTCATGTAATGTATAGTTTTCTCATTAAACCTAGAAAGAAATTTCCATGTAAACAAGAGCATTTGAGACCTCAATACCGTCGCTAAAGACACTAAACCCGTCGTAATAGATACTAAAATCGTCGGTATAGAGACTAAAACTTTTGCTATTGACATTAAAACTGCCGTTATAGATACTAAAATTGCCGCAATAGATATTAAAATCGCCGCTATAGGCACTAAAACCGCTATAACAAATATTAAAACCGTTGCAATAGACATTAAAATTAGAAAAATCGCTAGAAACCGCCGCTATAGAGGCAAAACCCCTCGGTATAGACCTATTCATCAAAACAAACAAAGTAATCTAACACTCTCACCATTTAATCAGAACATTCTCAAATATTAACAAATAAAATAATCTTAACTTTCGAGACATATACATTCTCAGAATCATATTTCAACAATCTTATTCTAAAAATTATTTATTCACAATCTTATATCAAAAGACTCCTAATTTCTTCAAGACCCTGCTTAATAATTCCAAATTACAATAATACATAGATAATTGTCACTAAAACAGAAGACAAAATTGTGAACAACTCGTCAACATGCGTGTGGGTATTGGGAAGTTATACGTGCAAAACAACACGTCGTTTAGAAATTGAGGGGCGAGTGTCGAATCTATTCCGAATATCAACATGCCCGTTTTCAAATTTCTCTGCATCGACCCGCCTGCTTTTGGAACTGCGAATTCCGACTTCCGAGCAAGCTGCCTTGAAATGGTATAAGCTAAAGTAAAACCATACCCTACTGGACCATTCTGGTTTTATTTTTTCGTCTGTTAACTTCAGTTGAACGAAAATGGTGATTTTGGCGGGAAGTTTCAGCGTCAGAGTCTCAATTCAACTTTTTCATGGGGGTTTCCTTTTGCCCTGGTGAGTATTCTTCTTTCTTTCTAATTTTAGCTCAACTTTTTATACCCGCTGTTTGTTGCCTAGAAAACTAGGTAAGGCCGAAAAGAGTTACCTTTGTCTTTGTTTTTAAAAATCGATGGATGACCAGCGGTTCTTATGATGTCAGTTCCGTAAACCTAAATGCTTATATATAAAGCTTCAATTTTTTCTGTTTTGGTAATTCTTACGAGCAAGTTATCATCTTCAGGGTGAAGAAGAACAAGGCCATTTTATGCTTGAAGGGCAGAGACTATAACTCTTCTAGTCCGATTAGGTACATTCCTAAGAAATCTTCAAATTATAACAAATTAAAAAATCCTCCGTCCATAGAAGATTCGGAAAGAAACGGAGTTAAAGATGCAGATGTTGCTCAGAGGAGTAATCATTTCTACCAGAATTTTCAAAATCAATTGCAGAAGAAAAGTTATTTATTTAATAATGCTAATCAAGGTATGCTTGAACTTTGTCAAGCTTTGAATATCAACTTGTTCTTTTATGGTTGTAAAAAGTTGCGTTCTATGTCTCCCTCCAAATGAAGTGAATATGTTGGTGGTACAATGTCAATTGTGGATCCCAATAAAAAGAAATTAGTTGTCTTAGCTCAAATCTTAAGCTTGAGTCAGCTAATAGCTTGTGTATATGACTATTATACATGCCAGTAAGGAGACAATCAGAATAAGGGATTGATGTAACATGTAGGCCTTCCAATACTAATGTAGTGTGAGTTGAGGCTAGCTACCTGCTGGGTAGGGATCCTGAAGTAGTTTTATTGGCTCGTATACATATAAAGATTCTAAATTTTATGTTTATGGTGGTCAAAACTGAATGGACCTAAATTTCACCTTGTAAAACAGAAAACCTTGGTAGAATGAATATTCATATTGAGAAGTTACTTGAGTGGACGTGGGTTCATCTTCGGACATAAAACATGAATCTAAAAGAGAACCTTGTTCTTTGGTGTAACTGTCGTGTAGTTGTGCTAGATAAGATCATTTGACATTTGGTGTAGATGTTGAAAGTATGTTTCTATATTCATTTCTTGGAGCAAACTGTCTATATGAAGAATTCAATTTTATTTTTATATCATTTATAGGCTTGGAGGATGACTTCGATAGTCACATGGAATTTGATGAAGGTGATTTCATGAAAGAACCTGAGGGAATTGTTCAGGAGTTGAGTATTCATGAGCACCGATATTGTTGTGGACAGAAAGCATTACCTGGGAGTAATAATAAGCAAGATGCTGAGCAGCTGGCAATCAAGTTACTTGCAACAAGGTTGGAACTATTTATCAGTGACCGCATAGTTTTGGGGGGTTGTATTTGTTTAAAATGACAATTACTTCATCTAACATTTAGCTCGCAGCATGTAAGGGTTCTGGTTTTAAATTGAGAAGAGGCTACTCTGATCATGCAATAAATGCTAGGCTAAATAATTTCCCAACAGTCCTGCCCAATGATTATCAAGAGCAGTCAACTCTTTTGTAGTTTTACTACAAGAGTGACTCCTACATAGTGCGGGGGAAGTTCCAGTACTATGATTTTGTCTTTTGCTTTATTTCGTTATGTACTTTGGCAACCACCCCATGTTCTCAAAAAGTGAACTCAATGACCAGTTCGGACAGTGTCTAGGGTTCTTTTTTATGAAAAACGTGAATCATGCACAGAAGTGGTTCATTTAGTATCAATGACCGGTTAGGATAATGTTTGATGTTTCCCGCTGCAGAGCATTCACTGTTCATGAATTGAGCAAGAAATTGCATGGAAAGAAGTTCTCTCCTGATACAGTCGAGGCAGTTATTAATGATCTCAATAGCAGGTGCATAATGACTACTAGTTTGTCTTAACCTTGATTGTTCATTAACAGCTTTTTAACAAGAACATCCTATAAATAAACAAATCTTTTTTAGAAACATTTTAGATAAGTTAGCTTATCTTCATACTTAGTTTTTTCCATTATCTCAGAAAAGAAGCGAGTAGTCATATTATGAAAACATTGGTTGCATTTTGTTTCTTATAAAAAGCACCTGATTGCTTGATGTCATTCTCATTCGAAATCCTGACCCAGACAGGGTTGAAATTATATTTCCTTTCTTTTATGTTTATGATCCTTAAATTTTGTTGTAGGGGGTTGATCAATGATAGCTTGTATGCGGAGACATTTTCTCGTTCCAGATGGTCTTCCTCAAGTTGGGGACCCAGGAGGATCAAACAAGTAATTCCATCGTGTAATTTTTTGTAGCCTGCCAAATTGTTTTATTTCCTTGAGCATGATTTAACCTCCATTAAGTTTTAGATGTTACTATAGGATTAGTTTACTTTGTTTATCCTTTAAATTTACGAGGTCAAAAATCCTTGTCAATGTTCACAATAGTAAGGATCTCTAATGACCAGTTACAAATGTTTTTCGTAATATAATGAAGTACATTTTCTTTGGATCCGGCACTCTTAAGGAAGGGAATAAGAGAAGTGGATGCAGAGAAAGCCATACAACTGGTTTTTGAGGATGGTGAATCTGGTAATCAAGGAACAAGCATTGGCTTGTCAAAGCTTTCAGTGGATCATCTATATGTTCAAGTCTCAAAGCAGTGGCTTCGAGGCCGCGATGCCCCAAGAGAGACAAGAAAAGCAAGGATAATTAGGTGGCTTCAGTACCGTGGGTTTGATTGGGGTACCATTAGCTTCATATTAAAGAAGTTAGAATCACAATACCCTCCCTAGAGTAAATTTAGGACCTTTGGGTCCTTCCCGTTCAAGAATCGGAGTCCTGGCACATCTGCATGATAACTTAAGCTGTATCCAAACGAGATTGTGAAAATCCCAACTGTCGTCCTCGTCAATGTCATCCAGTCCAGTGTGAGTAGGAAGGACATCATCCACGACATTCAACGGCGGGGTCATGGCTGAAAGTCAAAGCGATGGGTGGAACTACAAAGGGGATCCAAGTAGGATCACTAATTATTCCAGTCATGTACTCTAGGTATATGCTCGTATATTATTTCATAGTAACTATCAGTCATATACTCTCGAAGCGTGTTATTTCTGCTGCTGTAGAGAAAATGATGCGGGGTTATATTTAAAGCATGTAAATGGGCCACATCCCTGAAAAATTGCAACTGAATGCTCACTAGGTTCTCAGCATGTGCAGCGATGTATTTTTTGGAACAATTATATTGTTGTATTTTGTATATTTATGAAATGGTCCCTTATTTGAATTTGCATGTGCTTCTGAATAGGACATACATACAGAATTTTAAATTCTAATCCAAGATTAGTGTTCATTTTATTACAGTTTTTCATCGCTGGAAAGTCATACTCAAACAGCACATGGACATGTGATTCATATAGCTTGGGACCATGTGCACACCGCTGGAATGACTGGCAGGAGAGAGAGAGAATCTAGTTACCTTGGATGAATACTAATTACATAAATCCAAAATTTCCAATCATTGTTTTAGCTTCTAACATTCCCTGCAGTAAACCTCCCCACCTTCAAACCAAAGTATGGGACTTTACTGTTCTCTATATAACCATCAGTGGTGGGGTGGCAGTCATTAAGAAAGTTTCTGCTTCCTAAAGCTAGAAACTGTTATTAGTAAATTTATTAAACTAATTTAACATGAATGTTGATAGATTAATTATTTTCAATCAACAATCCCGATAGGTGAAAAACATTACATTTGAAAGGTAGAAACGGAGAATTTTTGTCAATGCCATTCCTCCGGAGTAGCTGCCATATGCTGGAACACCCAATGTAGAAGTAAGTAGTAGTATTCACAAAACATGAACAATTGAACGGTGGTATCTCTTTGAGATTGAGATCTTTTGCTAAACTGAATCATCAGAGAAAGCGAATGAGCAATTAGAAGATCCTTGTGACACTACTTTTCTAGGCGGTGGGGATGGCTGAACCACCATGGATCCTCCCTTGGAAAAGTCATGGTCGGGCCTAACAAGGTCAACATGTCGTATTTCCTTGAGCATAGCAACAACGTCCTTCATCATGGGACGATCGTGAACTCTGGTGCTGACACAGAGAAATGATACAGCTAGTGTTTGAAGCATTTCATGCATAGTAGGGTCAGCTCTGCCTCTAAGCTTAGGATCAAGAATGTCAACTGGGTCTAGCTTGGCTGCTAAGTGATCACGAACCCATTGAACCAAATGTGCACCACCAGGCAATGTTGGGTCTAGTGGATGCCTTCCTGTTAGAACCTCCAAAAGAACTATGCCATAACTGTATACATCGCTCTTCTCTGTGATCCGCTGCATTGATGCGTGCTCTGTTAGTCGTCACAAAAAAACATTAGCATCAGTTTAGTTGGAATAAAGCACGTTAAATCGTAAAATTAAGGCTGTGATAATTAAGGAAAAGTAGAATTACCAGGAGCCATATATCCATAAGAACCAGCAAGATTAGGCCTTTGAGTGGGCTGCTTAGATAAATCAGCATCATCTCCATTTGTATTGACAATCCTAGCCAATCCAAAGTCAGCAAGGTAAGGTTGATAGCCAGGACCCAATAACACATTCATGGCTTTAACATCTCCATGCAATATTGCAGGCACACAGTCATGGTGCAAGTACGCAAGTGCATGTGCTACACCCACTACAACATCATATCTATACTCCCACTCTGCTCCTCCTTTTCCAGCTCCATGTAGTAATGAGCTCAGGCTTCCATTGGGAAGGTAATCATAAAACAGCAACTTCAGGTTTCGGTTAGATCCCCATCCTAATAACCGGATTATATTCTTGTGTCGAATTGAACCCAGTGTTCGGATTTCAGAACCGAATGCACCAGATTCTTCTGATGACCACATCTTCTTCACTGCCAGGGTCTCCCCAATTGGGATTGTTATTCTATATACTACACCTGAACTTCCAGTACCGATCACATTGGATGAGGTCAAGTTCCGGACAATGTCGTCGATTGAGAATTCAAGTTTCTGATACAAAGTCATTTCCCAATTGTCATCTTCTTTGAGAAGGTTGCTGGCCATGCGGGTCCGTACTAGCACGTAGACTGCTATCAGGACTACTACTGCACTTGCACTTATCAGAATTGACATAACTAGCTTCATGGCTGATTTGGTTTGGCCGTTGGATCCCATCTTATCAGCAGGCGCTACAACACCTCCAGAGATATATAGACCTTTGTTTGCGGTAAGGTCGCTAAGAGGGAGCTTTCGAAAGAAAGGAGTATCGGGCAATTCACCAGAGAAGTCATTGAAGGAGACGTTTAGGGAGACCAGGTTCTGAAGAGATGCAAGAGTGGTTAAGTTTCCAGAGAGATTGTTGTGGGAGAGGTCAAGAACTGCTAGCTTGCTAAGAGCAGAGAACTGAGTTGGGATCTCACCAGAGAGTTGATTACAGCTTACATTGAGGGAGATTTCAAGTGATGGAATTTGACCCAATTCCTTTGGAATTTCACCAGAGAAACCATTGTTTCCAATGTTTAAAAGCTGGAGTTTGCTGCAAGACAAGATCTCTGCTGGGATCCTGCCGGATAGTTGATTATTTGCCAAGTTGAGTTTTGTTAACTCAGTCAATGACCCAATGGTATGAGTGAGCACACCACTTAGCCGGTTATCCGAGATGTCCACAAACTGCAGGCTTTTGGGCAAACTATCAGGCATAGAACCCGTGAGCCCATTCGAATGGAGATCGAGAAACTCGAGATTTTCGCATCCTGATAAGGATGGAGGTACTCCTCCGAGAAGATGGTTGTTGCTCATGTCAACAAAATTCAAGTTCTTGAGATTCCCGATCTCTGAAGGAATAGTACCTGAAAACCTATTGTCATTCAATCTCAACCTGTACAGATTAGTACAGCTTCCTATATCAGGTGGTATAAAACCAGATAAATCGTTGGACAGCAGAAGAATCTTGGTGAGGTTTTTCAACCCGAACAACTGTTTCGGTATCGAACCAAATAAGTTGTTGTAAGAAAGATCAAGAGCCTGAAGACCCTGGCAGTCAGAGAGACTCTCAGGAATATTGCCTGTTATATTATTGTGCCAGGCAAAGAATAGAGTCAAGCTCTTGAGATTGCCAATAAGAAGAGGGATTTCGCCCGATATGTTGTTGTTGTCAAATTCCAGATGACTCAGAGCTCTGCAATTAGTGATTTCATAAGGTACAGTACCTGATAACTGATTAACACTCAGCTGAAGCTCTTCAAGCTTAGTAAGCTCTCCAAATCTCCTTGGTATGCTTCCAATCAGTAGATTTTCTGATAAGTCAATCACCCTAAGTTCTCTGCAATTCCCAAGCTCATCTGGAATTGCACCTACCAAACTGTTCTGCCACAGCAGCAGACTCTGAAGCTTCCTGAGCTCCCCAATCCGTCTCGGGATTGAACCGGATATCGCATTCTGATAAAGATACAAGTTCTGCAACTCACTGCAGTCTCCAATCTCATCCGGGATTGGACCGGACAGTAGAGATGTGTAAATGGCTATTGTTTGTATTCTTTTTAGCATTCTGATCGATGAAGGAAGAGACCCAGAGATGCTGGTTTCGGCAAGACCCAACATGACCAACTCTGTGCAGTTTCCAATCTCCCATGGCAACTCACCCTTGAGATTTTTGTTACCTCCTGCTCTCAATACTTGCAGCTTGCTTAATGCTCCAATGCTCTTTGGAATATCACCGCTGAGTTGATTGTCATAGAGTGTGAGATGCAAAAGACTTGAAAGGTTTCCGATGCCGGTAGGAATTGCACCTTCAAGTATATTGGTATGAAGATATAAATGCTGTAGTTTTGTGAGGCTGCATATCTCATCCGGTATTTCGCCCGAGATATAATTGTCACTGAGATCAATGAAGGCGAGCTCGTGATATTGGCCGAACTCTTTTGGAATTGTGCCACTGATATTGGTTGAAGAGATGATAAGAGACTTCAAGCTTTTGAGAGATTGAAAATTTGAAGGTAAAAAGCCTTGCAAATCTATTGACTTCAAAGTTAATTCAACAACTTGACCAGAATTGCAATGGACACCGAACCAGTTGCAGGGAGTCGGGTGTGAAGAATCCCATGAGCTGAGAGCATCTGTTGAGCTGTTTAAACTATTTTTCCATGTTAAAAGAGCTTGGCCTTGTTCATCAACGGAGTAACAAGAAGAAAAGAAAAGGAAGTTAATGGAACAAACTAGTAAGATGGGGGAGAAGATATTAGAAGAAAGGAAGAGATTACTTAGAGTAGCAGGCATTTCTGAGCCTGAGAGCATAAAACAGATGATCTGTTTTGGGATTGAAGAGGGGGGAACCCCATGTTTTTATTTTTTGTTTATAGAAAGAAAGAAAAGCAGAAGATCTGGATCCAAGAGCCCCTCTTTCTTTATTCTATTAATTTGTTCTTTTTTTCCGTTTCTTTTCTATTTGGTATTGTTTGTTTACTGAGAGAGATGGTTTTTGCATATGGGTTTTTGGTTTTATTTATCAAAGTCCTTTTCTTTTTCTTATTTTATGTTTCCCTTCACTGACTCCAGGTTTTGACCTCTCAATAAATGAAGAGAAACTATTTTTATTGTAACCTCGAAAAGCATTAGACGATATCTTTCTAAACTTCAGGAGCACGAGCAACCAAACTCAAAATCAGGCGCCTAGCTAAAAGGTCAGAAATGATAAAGCTGTGTGTGTCGGTGTTGCTGTGCATACATATATAAATTAGGTAGTATTATTCTTTTAAACAAGGAAGTAACTGTTAGAGATGAAATATGTGGTGCTGAATATCATGTTGAAAAGATAATTTTATTGCCTTTTTAAGGGGAAGTATGATGGAAAATACACTCTCGTTCCCTTATTTGTGGATAAGTATTTGAACAGAGTACGTGATATAAGAGTGTAAAAGAAAATGATTGAATCCGTATGAAGCGAAGGTAAATAAATTGATGGACAATCTGATTGACAGTGATGGGTTAATGATAAAAACCAAACAAAAACAAAACAACAATGACTCATTTTATTGAATGTGTTTTAGCTTTGGAATCGTTAAACCAAGCTGACATTGTCTTCTTCAATAAGGCATGGCCCATTGGTGCTACTTGTGGTCCCTTTTCATGTGGTCACTCTCACACTTGCTAAGCCGGCAGTTCGTTTTTCTATCTGCTGTCCTCTGCTAATCTTTCACAATACTTGTACCAATTCTTCTCAGGGGGATATAAAAGGCACTTCCTTTTATTTGCGGTTGAATTTAGAGAAAGCAGTAAAATCATCATCACTGTTATTATTAATATAAAAACCAAATATACAAGTATAATTGAAATCCGGGATCTGGATCAGCTAATTCTGCAGAAAAAAAGAAAAGGGTATTTATTTATAGTAAACGTTATAAAAGAATTGACACACAGAGAAAGAGATGATTAAGGTTTTTGTTTATATAAGTAAAAGAAGAAGGATGTGTGGAATCTGATTCATCTGGTGGACTAGTGAAGGGCACATGGAAGTAAGAGTATGTACAGATAATTTTTTTCCTTAAGAAAAACTAAACTGTAAATCTGGTCATGCTGTCGGATCGAAGGAAGTCTTTGCTGTAAAGGATTAAAAGAAAAAACAGATTTAAGAAAAAAAAAAACAAAAGGTAATGTGGGGATTAAGTTGATGGAAGGGACAATCTCATCCCATCCCATCTTAGAATAATTAATTAGTTTTTTAATCACAAATCGGTAAGTACCAATGGCCTCTTCAAAACAAAAGACACTTTCAATTTTTTTATTACAACATGATAGATTGATAGGTCCCCCCACCCCCTCGTGCTTTCACAATTACCCCATGCTTCCTCACGGGGTTTGGTTTTTTTAATTAGCACATTAAACAATCGAATTATAGTTTGTGATTAATCTGTCTTAACTTAATATGTTGGGAAAACATGTTCACTTCGTCTCTGTGTGATCAAATAGTAACGGGAAATTGATAGTTCACTTTATCAACGCGTCTAAATCATCGGGTGACGGTATGTTTAATATATGATATGTTAAAAACACGAATTTTATATTACGTGAAGTTATTTGAGTTTTGTCAATCTGAATGATCATTTTATATATATTTGACAAAAGCAAAACGATATTTGCTATAGTTATAAGTAAAACAATCAGCAACTACAATCTCATTAACTTTCACATCTCTGTAATGAGAAGACAGTGATACTGTTTAAATATCCAACACTTTTTATTGTTCAATTTTTTCTTAGACTAGCGATATACATGAATGAACTAATGTTATTTTCATCGAGCAATAGTTCGGTCTCTTAGCAACATGATTAATCATGTTAATTTATATACAAATAATTCTAATTGGGTCTGAGATCCGTTATCCATTTTGAATTTTGATTCTTCAATAGCAAATTACAGAAAGAACTATAGTGAAAGAGTTAATGATATTTTTTATGCATTCAGAAAAAGGTTGCCATGTTAGAACCTTCTCTCTCTAATGGATCAGTTTATTAGCTGTTTTCATTGTCAATTTTGGATTTTGACATTGAGAGTTGCACATGTGATATGTGAAAGAGAAAATATTGATTGTAAAGTGAATGAGTAACTTTTTAGTTTATGCATGAGGCTTTGGAATATATCTCAGCAACATTCAAAAGGTAAAAAGGTCTTCTTCTACTCTTTGCTCCATTTTTGTTTGAACTAAAAAAGAAAGAAGAAATTGCACCATTTGTGTCCACGTTTTTTGGTGTTAAACTTACATATTCATCTCCTTATATCTTATTACGGTATGATAAAATTATTAACAAAACGTACAAAGAGATAAAAAGTGATATCGAGAAATCTTTACTCACTTATATTAAAAAACAGTTATTGAATTTGTAAAAATTATAGACCTCAAATCATCATATACTTTTGTCATTGCTACTTGACACAAGGGGTATATTAAATTGTAATCATTAATCTATAAAACATAAATAATACACCATGATTGATCTAACAAGAGATTTGTCATTGCCTAACTCAACCCCATCAAAATCAAAATGAAAATCTTTAGGGAGGGACCCATAACAATTTAACAAATAATTTCCATCAAATCAGACATATAAGTTGCTTGGTTTTAGCCCCCAAAATAATCCAAAATCTATGCTTTTGCTTTATGATCAGATTCAATGATCCTTTTTTACAATCTCATTAACACATTGTAGAATTGACCATGCAAAGCATTCCAAGCATCTTGTTTTTATGCCTTTAGTTGGCATTTATAATCTGAAATCCTAAAACAAGCTTGGGACTTGGGAGAGGCTTTTGGTAAACAATCACTCTCTCTCTCTGTTTTTTTCCCTTTCCTTTTTCTCTTTTGGGTGGCAGCTCTAGAAATACCTTATTTTTTAGCATTATTATAAAATATGTTAATTTGATCTTTGAATCCATTAAGCTTCTTTGTTTACTTGCTTTGTTTTACTTAGTGGAGAAGATGACGTTTGGCCTACAATAATGTTACTATTTAAATAAAGGATTTATCAAAAATGAAGGTCAAGTCCACATCAGATCAGTAATGTATTCCCAATCAATCCTTAAAATCCGGATTAGTGTTTCCAAACACATTTCTTTTGTTCAATGGATACTAATATTATACTGTTAATGATTGATAGTGGATCTAAGGTGAGAGAAAGCCCTTATATTCTTAGCCTCATAAGCTCCTTTGTTTATATAAAAGAAAAAAACACTACTAAAAACGTTCGGAATCAAAATATGATAGTCAAATCTGGTGACCAAAATAATATTAATACATCATGTAGTGCATTTTCTTTTTTAGCTTACAAGATTTTTACCTAAAAAACTTTGAAACAGTTGAACATTGATGGTTCTCAGTCATTGAATTCTCTCTTACAGTCTGCACACCTAAGAACTGCAAGTCTGCAACTGCTGCCTAATATAAAGCGTCACGGCAACTAATGAAGCACAGCGTCATGGGTTGATGAAGCAGAGTGTCATGGGCTTTCCAACCGTAATCAGAAAACATATAGATTCCAGTTTCTCATTAATTTCAGATCTTTATGTGGATCCGGACTGCTGATTTTGTTGTCAACGATCAAAATTTGCTCAAGAAGCATTTCAATAATTCAATATTACAATATATATATATATATATATATATATATATATATATATATATTCGGTAATAATGATGTGTAAGTGTATCGTTGATAACAAAATCAATCGGCAAATCCCATAAAAGGGACATGTCCGGTTCAAAAGCAAGAGAGAATCTCAACGCTTATTAACATGATTGATTAGTCGTTTCGCCCCTAAAAGGTTAAAAAAAATGTGACCGCTTGAAGCAAAGATGTTCAACCATGAAGGGCTTCTGATCCATTCCCTCAAGATTGAAGCAAGCATGGCATTTGAAACGAGTGGCCAGGCAGTGCCCAGCTTCCTAACTTCCAACTTCATATTATGTTACTATATAATGACACTTTTTTATGTCGATAAAAAGACATCTCGTTGGCAAAGCTTAATCACATTGCCACTAACCAAAATGATACTTCATGTTCCACATCCAGTTTTCACAATGTCTAATAGTTTCATCTTCTGGTGTGGAAATTATAACAATGCAAGAGACCAAAGTCTTTCCAAGTTTCTACTGCTAATCATTCAACTTTAACTGCTCGGAAAAGTTATATGAAGCAGAAGATTTTCACACCACGGCTTAAACTCAATGTGTCTAAGGCTCTTTCCAAATTTCAAAGCAAACAAAACATATATCCCAGACCAAGTGAGATTATATACAGACAGAGGTCAATGTCACCTCCCAAAACATTTCAAAACTGATGAGGTAAGTGCAGATGATAGGAATTTCATCCCAGAAGATCCACCCGGAAAATATGAAATGGCATAGTATGCTAGTGAGATAACCTGCGCACGCATAAAAGCACTTCTTGTCACATACAGGAATTCTTTCATCTTCATATCAAACTGATCGAAAATTTAAAACAAGAAAAAGGAGTCTTGTGACAGCTAAAAAGTAGAATGTGATATAGTTCCATTATTGCCACATGCAGAACTACAGGTTTAAAGACAACTAAAGATATGTGAAAACAAAAGAAAAAAACTAAATGATACTGAAGGATAAGTATGAAGCATGACATGACATACCTGTATAACTGAGAAGAGAACAGAGAGAATGTAGCTGTGAAGCCCCATAGAGACATATATGGTACCCACCATACTTCCCAAAAATATCAATGTAAAAGGAAGCCTCTGCATTTGTTTATTGAAAATAATAATTAGAAAAAGAACTAGACAATTGAATTCAGATCAAGGTCAGACTATATTACCAAAATGTAAGATAAAAGTAAATCTAACAGAGGTACCTCTTTTGAAGACATATGTGCAAGTTGATTTTTCGGACCCTTGAGTACAAAAAAGGAGCCAATGATAAAGCTGCACCCAAGGGTAAAGCAGATTGCAAACTTCTGAGGCATGAGAACCATAACAGGAAGGAACATTGCAAATGCAATGAAAACAAAGAAAACCCCAGTTACTAAAAGCAAACCAAAATACATTAGGGCTTTTCCAGAAGGGACATTACTAGTGGCAGACTGGAAGTTCCCGGGCAGATCTCTTACTCCCTTAGAAACCCTAAATAAGAATCAAACAAATTTAATAAATGGAAAAAAGGTGCCTCATAACTGTGGAAAAATATCACCCGACAGTAAATGTGTCCGCAAGTTTCCACCAAGGGAAAACAATATACTGGAACTGATATAAAAGAGAGAACAAAAAATATAGTAAGTTTATAATTCATGATCTTCGCTGACTTATTCTTTCACCATCTGCGAGAACACCATCCTAAACAAAGAGGGTTTTCTAATGTAGAAGTAAAAGCGTGTGTAATCTAACTACAAATAGTCTCCTCACATCGTCGCATCATCAAACCGTCTATGCTTCTGAACATTCTGCATGCATAATCATGTAACCAACGCCTCAATTGGATACAATTCAATGGCTAGATTAATTAAACGTATGCGAAAATAAGGATCATGTCGACCCATACCTGACAAGTTCATTTTACAAGTCAAGCAGAAATGTGGACAAGATATGGAACCAAGCTTATCTAGAGAATTGCTCAAGAAGATAGGTTCCATTAAACAACTCATATACTACATGATAAATACAATGACAGAAGGCCAAAATGTGTCCTTACTCCTTACTGTACATAACATAGAATTTAAACACCCTGCACCATAGATAGAGAATGTACAGCAAGAATTGCAGATATATCGCAATGAGATAAACATTCCCCCACGATGACAATTTCATCTGGACGTATGTAGCTTCAAAACGAAAGGATGAGACCGAACTACAAATAGGATTACAAAAGACAAAACTGAAGTTCGGCCCCTCACGACAAATACAAGCCTTCAAGCACTTGATGAACCAAAATCTTACGACGTTATACTAGCCCGCAAAGTCCATATACGCAACCAATTTAGTCTACCAATATGATCAGCTTATCCCTCAAAGCATTAACTTCAGTACACAATTGGAAACAGTCGCAGAGCAACTGAAACCAAGGAATGAATCATTCATTCTACAAAAGCATTAGCTGCTAAATCGTAAAATCAAACACCCACAACCAAATTCACCATCATATTCATCTAAACAACAAATTCTTATACTTTATCGGGGAGATCTGGGATCAGAGGCTTACACACTGAAAGTTCCGGAAACAGTATCATTAGCAGACCTAACGGCAGATTCCAGATCGAATCCAAGACCCAAACTAGAGCTGCCATCGTTGGAGGATTGTGATGCTGCGTACGAGTTCCAATCGTCTAACAATGAGGAAGATTTGATTTGCCGGTCATCACTCCCACTACCACCACTTTGGGTAAACCATCCCTGCGCCATCTTCTGCATAGCTTTGCCGGCCACCAAAACCGCGCCAAATTCCAAGCTTTCAGCGAAATTACAAGACTACAAAAATCAAGCGAGCGTTGCTCCTTTTTGCATTCCTAAATTCGGGTTTTGTGGCATGAAGCGTCACAGTTGCACAGCAAAGTAGAAGTGCTGGGGTCTTCGTCTGATGCAGAGACGCTTCTTAACAAAGAAAATGGGAAGTATATGCGTATGCTGTAAGCGATTGGGCTTGGCTTGTGTCGGGGTATGGAAGAATGAACGGTTGTTTGGCTTCTGTTGGCACCCTGATCCTGTCTTGGATTAGGAATTCTAGAACTAAACCAATTAATTTTAGTCAAATAAAAATTTTGAAAAAAACAAAAGGAATTAAAAGATTTGACTTTTCAGAAAATTTACTGAATTAAAAGATTTGCGGATTGAAACCAGAATTACTATGATCGATTAGATTTACTATACTAATCTAGTGGGATTAGTCGAGTGGTAGATAGCACGATCAAAGCGTGGGATTCAAATAAAAGTGAAGGATTTTGAATTCTTTTGACAACTTTTTTTTTTGAATTCAAGTCCCAACAACTTCCTGGATTAGCAATTCCATCATCCACAGAAATAACTAGTCTATTAGTTAAAAGCTTTGAGATACACTCAATTTAAAACGAGTACGTTATTGATTTGGTATGGATCTTATTGTTATATGTATAATTACTTGCTTGGATTATTATTTTTGGAATGGGAATAATCAAAATATTCAGTTCACTTTTGTAAGGAATGAAATAATATATAGCTTGATTTATATGTTTAAATTCTGCAATTGAACCACCTACGTTACCGAAGCTATTATTAGAATGACCGTTTTCATAACTGACAATTTATTTTTCATTTTTTTAGATGATGCATGCTTTGATTTTTTTTCTCAAGAAAAAAAAAGACTATCTTATTAAGATATGTAAAAATTAATTACAATCCTTAAATATTCAAATAGAAAGTGTATCATTCCAAACATGACAGTAGCCTTCAAGACCCAACCTAGCCAGATTATGCGCACTATAATTACGCTCCCTATGAACATGAATAAAGTTCAGCTTAAATAAAGAGTTTTTTTTTAAGCTGTACCATAAACTAATCGTTTTACAGAAATGAAATGTATTACTAATTTTTACTTACATTGACCCCGGGCCTACAACAATTCAAAATCGGTTTGTGAAGTTATTAAAAAGTCCCTTCACGAATTTCAAACGACGGTTAAAAAAAGTGATGATTACACTCTTTCATTACACGAAACTACACCCATTGGTTCCCCTCACTTACATTTCCTTCATCTCTCTCTCTCTCTCTCTCTCTCTCTCTCTCTCTCGAAGTCGCAGCATCTCTCTCTCTATAAATCCTTGAGTCTTCGTCTCCTGCAGTAAGAAAAAACAACAAGGTAAGTTTTCAAGTTTCTTAGGGTTTTTTTTTCTGAATTTCTGCGTTTCTATTTTTTGTGGATGTTCGAATAACAACAAGGTTGTTTATTTGGGTTTCAAATATTTTTTTTTTGGGTTTCTGAGTGTTTTTTCTCCTGAGTTTTTGGGTGTTTTTTTCTGGGTTTCTGAGGTTCTAGTCTTGGTGAGTGTCTGTTTTCTGGGTTATACGAGGGTCGTGTAGGCTACACGAGGGTCGTATAAGCCTAGTGTACGCTACACGAGGACTACACGAGGGTCATGTACGCTACACGAGACTACGTGAGGGTCGTGTGAGCCTCGTGTACGCTACATGAGGGTCGTGTAGGCTACACGAGGCCTACACGAGCATCATGTATATTTCTTGATCTTATGTTTACCTTGAATATTCTATAGGTTATGGCTTCGTCAAAGATGCAACTAAGATATGTCCATGACGTTAACAATATTCCAAAAGCAAGGGTCAATGCAAAGTGCAATATCCACTGCATAGAGGTTATCAAGACCAAGCTTACAGCTACTCAATCTCTATCTATTCACGAGCCCCGTGTAGACTTCGTGTAGTCATCATGACCATTTTTTATTGACGCTGAGGATTTAAATTTTTCCCGTGACATTATAGGAGAACCTGTCTGGCCGAATAGCAAAGTTTGAGCAAGATCTCGCGAGATGGGATATTGACGTTGATGATCAGCTCCGATACCTGGTCCTCAGCTTGTAGAAGAATTTGGGAAGGAGCTGGGAACAGTCAGATAAGGTTATCTTTCCAATGAATGTGATCCGCAGTCATTGGATTGCGGTTAAGCTTGATTTGATTGGCCAGTGTATTCGTATTTATAACTCCATGAACACGTCATATCAACGCTCTTTGTACAATGAAATAATGAAATTGTTCATGAAGATTGTCCCTCGACTGCTTCAAATGATGAACATATATGTGAGAAGACATGAGGTTAATCCCAAAGATAAGTGGACATATGAGATCATGAAGTGTCCACAACAAGAGAATTGGTAAATGAAATATACATTTTTTTGAATGTCCACTTAAAATTTCATATATATTATTTAATTATGTTTTTACATTTCATGTGTTTTGTAGGTCCGATTGTGGTTTATTCACCCTTAAGTTTGTCGAAGCCCTCGCATATGGGAAGAGCTTCTGTACAAAGAGTAAACAGGTAAGGGGATAAAGGGTTCCCTTGCCTCAAACCTCTCTCCGGATAGAAGATGCTAGATACGTCCTCATTAACAAGAACACTAAAAGAGACCGATGATATACAAGAATAGATTCAGTTCCACCACTTATCTAAAAAGCCCATTCTCATGGCCACCATGATAAAAACCCACTCGTCTCTATCGTAAGCCTTAGACATATCCAATTTGATAGTCGCGAGCTTAGCACCCTTCTGCCCCTTCTTGGAAATAGTGTGAAGAATCTCATGGGCTATTAAAGTGTTGTCACTGATTCTCCGATCCCGGATGAAAACACTTTGAAAGGGACTCACAATGTTGTCCATACCTTCCTGAATCTCATTGGATAAGATCTACTAAATAATCTTATAAGACACGTTACAAAGACTAATATGATGAAGATCCGTCATTGTTTGAGGGATTTTCTTCTTAGGGATGAGTTATGAACGTGTAATTAATGTCTTTAGGAAGAATACCGCACTCAAACAAACTTTAACAAGCTTGTACACATCCTCTTTAAGCAAATATTAGAATTGGCGATAAAAACTTGTCGAGAAACCATTCAGCCATAGAGCTTTAGTGTCATCTATCTCCTTAACTGCTCTATCAAAGTCATCCACCCACCTATCTAAATTAGCACCTTCTATGATATCTGCTTTTCAGTTTGATAAATTGAACATGATCAACATCTCTCGACTTAGAGAACCTGAAAAGCTTCATTCAATAAGATTTGGCTTCTTTCATAATCACCTCATGATTAATGGTCAAATTCCCGAGATTATCCCGAATACCATGAATTTTGTTGCACTTTCTCCGATCTGAACCTTCGTGTGAAAAATATTAGTGTTTTATCACCGTTGGCTAACCACTCAACTCTAGATCTATCCCTCCAACAATTTTATTCCTGAACAAGGGCCTTCTCCAAGCTAGCTTCTATCTCTTTAATACCAATCAAGTCAACATTTGTAGAAGTATTAGAGTACAAATCTTGGAGCTTATTCTCTAGCTTTGAGACATAAAACTTTGAATTAACACTCGACTCCCTCTTCCTCCAGCACAACAGCCCTTTTTTTACTTGATTAAGCTTTGCTGGAACAGATTTATCCCCCAATTTTCTTAAGGCACCGCTTTATAGTATGACAACACTCCTTAAATGTTTTCCATCTTTTATCGTACCGGAAAATGTGTTTCCAATTAGAAAAAACGTGGCAAGTATATATAAACAACACCACATGATCTGAACCCCCACACTTAATATGCTCTGGTTTACATTCCGTAAACATGTCAATCCACCCTTCATTACATAAACAACAATCTAGTCTCTCCCGAATAAGATCCCTTCCATCTCGTCTATTCATCCAGGTGAAAGGGACTCCGGAAAACCCCAAATAGATTAAATTATTGTCTGAAATGAATTTATTGAAATCATCCATCGACAGCCCAAAAATTTCAGTTTCCACTAACTTTCTCCGAAGGCAAGGAGAAAGCATTAAAATCTCCACAAAATAAGCATCGACTCAAAAGAACCCGATAGCCTACTACCAAGCACACTCCATCACTCCCGTCGGGAAACCTCATTTGTACTAGTGTAAAGACTAAACAATTTCCATTTTTATTATTTTCTCACAACCACACAATCAAAATCCTTTCACATAAGGGCTAATCATCCACTAAGCCCCCGAGGATTAACCGTCAGACAATAATTCATACTGATTGATCTTTTGACTCTTTCCATCCGTCGAATATCATTCTTCATTTCACATATAATAACTACGTCCATGGAGTGAAGCTTCACCAGCTTCTTGAGAGATTGGATTGTTTGGAAGATCCCACACCTTGACAATTCTAAAACAAGAACCTCATTGATGGAGGTGGGGCCATTTGGGGCTGGCTGCCTCCACCATGCAATCATTATCAATAGCACATTCATCTTCTTTCCAACTTCTCTCTCAGCATGATCGGTTAAATCACAGGAAAATGCATCACCCATTCTTTTTTCCCTGCTTGAAAAGGAGAATTGTCGAAATCCATGTTCTCTTTAGTGAATATTTACCCTTTTTCCAACGCCCTTGAACGGGTTTTTTGTCGAATAATGATCTCAGCCTAAAAGGGTTTGATTCCACCAATATCGGGACATGAAAAGCTCCCAAAATTTGTCCAGACGACTCCTCAAATTTTCTAATTTTGACATTAATCCAATTGCTGCCAGCCGAGGTCTCTCCTTCACCTTCACGTGGGCCATTAGCCACAACCACATGTCCTCCACTTGGCGCCACATCAGAAATACAAATATGCTCCAAAACAGGAGCAACTAAATTATCCTCTCTTTACTCAATAAAAGGAGTAAAATCCTTTATGGTAGCCTCTCTGTCAACTTGATAAGGAATAAAATCAGAATCTTCTTTAATGGAAACCCCCACACTTCTTTTTTAATGTGAAAATCCCGATAATTTAAAGCCATATCCTTAACTCCCTCCAAATCCCCCCCCTCCATAACTAAAAATCTCGCAGTCCTCTCTGTATCCTTCGCCCCCAAGCTCTGATTGTCTCATCTGGCCACAGACTGATCAGAAAAAGCTGCCGGAACATCATCATCCTCATCTTCCATATCGCCCTTCCTTCTACAGGAGATTCTCGAGGTTCGTTCTCAGAAGGTTTATTCGTATTACTATTTCCCCTCCATGCTCCGGCATCTACCCATCCCTAAACATGGTCCCTTCGAAAGTTATAAAATCCATGCTCTCCATTGTTTTGGTCTCTACCATCCTGCCAAGCTTGTTGCCTACCCTGATCCATGCCTCTCTGATTTCTCCATCTTCCTCCAAATCTACCTCTCGAGTGGTCTTGTCTTCCTCCATAATTAACACAGTGACTCCTCCACACATTAATAATCCAGCTTTAATGGATTCGTCATATTCACCTTCTCTACTGCCTTCTCCCATCGAATTTTCTTTCTGCGAACAGTGACCTTCAGAATGGAAGATCTGGCCACAGAAATTACAAAATCTTGACGAACATTCAACCTTAAAGTTGCACCAGTACTTCCTTCCTTCGAAATTTAAGAAGTCTCCATTTGAAGAGGTTTACTAATCATAATCCCAACCCTCACTCTAATAAAGCTTCAATTTGAACTCATCTTTAACAAAACTATCATCCGTAGCTATGACTTTCCCAATCTTCCCACCAAGAACTGCTCCGACCTTACTATTACGACATTCGATTAAGAGTTGATGGATCTAAAACCAAAAGCTATACCTGAGGAACACTGTTGAAGAAAGAGAAGCAAAAGTTGCAGGCTCAGAAGGAAATCTTCATCATAGGCAAAAGAGGGAAGCAGAACAAAGACTTTCACCAAACACAGTGGGTGTCTAACCATTTCTGGTAAAAAACGATTTCAGGCTTCAAGTCGGCATCCGTTGGAGATCATAGGAGATCATAGGCAACCATTAGAATTATTTGTAAATATACATCCTTCCTCATTGTAAACAAACAGCATTTTTGAATAAGAAATCAGAACCAAGAGGCTCATCATCTTTCCTTTTAAGATCAGAACCAAAAGGTTCATCATTTCTACATGGTATCAGAGCAGTGCTTCTGAGAACCAACACATATGACAGAACCATCAACCTCCGGCCAGCTTCACCACCATGACACCAATTCCAGACTGACCTCCATCCTGCTCACTGGCCACAACTACAAACCGTGAGCCAGGGCGGCTCGGGTGAGCCTGAAAGGAAGAGGCAGACTGGGTTTCATGGACAACAGTAAGCCAAGACCAGACCGAAACTCAGAGGAATGGGACATCATGGACAGCCAGGTAATGACCTGGATAACTAATTCAATAGACTCAAAACTCAGTGAAATCTTTTGTTTTTGTGAAATAGGACAAGAACTCTGGGAAGAAATCCGGAGCAACTATTGTGAACAAAACAATTCCGCGCAAGTCTTTGAACTTAAACGAGATATCTCCCAAGAAAAACAGGGGGACAGATCAGTACCGGAGTTAGCCAGGTTTTTAAAATCTAAGTTCAAAGAACTTGAAACCCTGAGACCGATGACCACTGACCTGAAGGAACTCCAAGAGCGGGCTGAGCAGGATATGGTTTTCCATTTCTTGACGGCTCTCGACTCAAGCTACGAAGCATTCCGAGCTCAGATCTTGATGTCGACAGAGAAGCCAACTTTTGCCACGGTCTCAGCCATGGTTCAAAGAGAAGAAACTAGGTGACGAGTAATGAGTACCAGAGATGACAAGGCGGAGGCACTAGCCATGGCGACCCACGACTCCCTCCGAAACACTAACCCTAAGGAAGGGGGAAGGCACCGCGGACAGCCACGCGAGCCGGTGAAATGCAGCCACTGCCGAAAGGAAGGGCACACCCACGACCGGTGCTGGAACCTGCACCCTCATCTCCGGCAGAACCAGAGAAAGTTCCAGAACAAGCGAGGGAGCTGCGCGAAGAGTGACGAGCGAGGGGGCTCCGCGAAGACATCTCCCTTTTATACCGAGGGTTTCAGCGGAGCGGGTCACGGGTCACGACCCGACCCAGACCGCAGAGCACACATGACTGACGGACCCGGTTCGGGTAATGGGTACCGACCCGACCGAATGGAAGAAATGGAAAGATCCGGATCCGTTAGAGCAGACCTGCACACAGACAACAACGCACAGATGGCTACACTGCTCAAACAATTCGGAGAATTTTTGCGCGATACCTCAGGTTCATCCATTTGCAATAATGTCAATTATTTTTCTAAATCTGCAAATTTTTGTCATAACTTAGAACATTGGATAATAGACTCTGGTACCTCTGACCACATGACTCATAACACAAAAAATCTACACAGTCTCACTAAATTAGAAAAACCACAACACGTGACGGTGGTCAATGGAAATAAAGTTCCAATTTTTGGCATAAGGTCCACCACACTCTTCACAAAAACCATTAACAACATACTTTGTCTACCCAATTTTAACTCCAATCTCCTATCCGTCAGTAAAATAACAAAAGACTTAAACTGTAATGTTACTTTTTCACCTGATAAAGTAATTTTTCAGGATCGAGTCACCGGGAGGAAGATTGGTGAAGGGAAATTTAGAAACGGTATGTACTACTTAGAAGATACCGACAAATGCTTTTCCACCTCCAGTACCGTACAAAAAGACAAAATATTACATTGGAGATTCGGTCATCCCTCCGACAAAATCCTAAACAAATTACTTGGTTGTAATTCAGACTCTAACATTTCCTCAGTCTGTAAACTCTCAAAACAAACCAGGTTTCCCTTTCCACTATCTAGTAATACGACAAAACGATGTTTTGAATTAATTCATTCTGATGTTTGGGGACCCGCCCCAGTTGATTCATATAATAAATTCAAATATTTTGTTACATTTATTGATGATTTCTCTCGCACCAGATGGTTATATCTTTTGAAATCAAAAAATGAAGTCTTTAGTCATTTTCAAGAGTTCAACAATTTAGTTGAAACTCAATTTGAAACAACCATAAAAATCTTTAGGTCTGACAATGGAACCGAGTATACTAACAACACCTTTTTTGAGTTTTTTAAACAAAAGGGTATACGACATCAAACCACATGTATCCACACCCCACAACAAAATGGTGTCTCAGAACGCAAAAACCGACACCTTCTTGAAATGACTAGGTCTTTCCTCCTCCAAAACAACGTACCCAAAAGATATTGGTCCGAAACTATACTCACAGCAACTTACCTCATCAATCGATTACCCAGTGTAAAATTGCATCTGAAAAACCCTCTAGAAATTCTCAAGGGTAGGAAAATTAACCTTGATCACATACGAGTATTCGGATGTACATGCTTCGTACACATTCCAAGACTTGATAAATTGGACAAAACCTCAGTCAAAACCCTATTTTTGGGGTATTTCGCTGAGAAAAGGAGGTATAAGTGCTACGACCCAATAAACCATAAACTCTACATCTCGCGCGATGTACAATTTTTAGAACTAGAAACCTATTACCCAAAGGACCCCAACAATCATAACCACCGCCAAACGTTTCCGCTACCTAACAGTATTATTTCCTCCGATCTCATAAGACAGGAACAGGATACTGCATCAATCGCGCCTGAGACACTACCTCATGGGGAGCAACTGATAAGGCAGTTGTCACTGATGAAGCAGTAATCGTAAAAAGGTCAACAAGGCAAACTCAACCCCCAGCAAGATTAAAAGACTATGTGTCCCATCAGGTTCTATACCCTATCCAAAATTTTCTATCTTATGATAAAATCTCTAACATCCACAGGGCATACTTGGGAAAATTTGATGAAACAGTTGAGCCAAAGACCTATCAAGAAGCCCAACTCGACCCCAAATGGAGAAAGGCGATGAATGAAGAACTTCTAGCCTTGGAAAAGAATGAAACTTGGGACATAATCCCACTACCCAACATGAAGAAACCTGTAGGATGTAAATGGGTCTACAAGACCCAATACAACAGCAACGGCACTATCGAAAGATATAAAGCCCGACTAGTTGCCAAGAGCTTTACTCAGACATATGAAGTGGATTACCAGGAGACGTTCGCTCCAGTGGCAAAAATGAACACAATCCGAGTGTTACTATCCGTTGCCACCAACCTCAGCTGGGAACTATATCAAATGGATATAAAAAACGCATTCCTCCAAGGAAATCTGGAAGAAGAAGTATATATGTCCCTACCTCCAGGACACGAGAAAGCAACGCACCCATCTCTGGTATGTAGATTAAAGAAGGCTATCTACGGCCTGAAACAGTCACCAAGGCATGGTATGGAAAATTAAGCTTGCTCTTTTAAAATTTAACTTTGTCAAAAGCTCGGCTGACCCATCTATGTTCGTGAAACACACGAGCAACTCCACCACCATCGTTTTAGTCTGCGTAGATGACATTATTACCGGAAATAACCACGATGAAACATGAAGTGTTCAACAATTTTTAAAAGGCGAGTTTGATATTAAAGATCTAGGAAAACTGAAATACTTTCTAGGGATAGAAATAGCTCACTCGAAAAAGGGATTGTTTCTATCTCAAAGAAAATATATATTAGACTTGTTAAAAGAAACATGTATGATAGGGGCAAAACCTGCTAGCACACCAATGGAAACCAACATGAAAATAGGACTAAATGATAGCAAACCAATAATTGATATAGGCCAATATCAGAGACTAGTAGGAAAACTAATTTATCTAACGGTTACAAGACCAGATATCACTTTTGCAGTTAGCGTTATCAGTCAATTCACGCACGCACCCTGCACAAATCACCAGGCAGCCGCAGAAGATACTCAGATACCTTAAAGGAACGCCCGGTCAAGGGATATGGATGAAGAGAATCGGGGCAAATACGTAGTTGGATACACTGATGCAGGCTGGGCAGGTAGTTATGATAGAAAATCTATAACTGGCTTTTGTGTCTTTGTAGGTGGAAATCTAGTAACCTGGAAGAGCAATAAACAAACTGTTGTAGTAAGGTCAAGTGCAGAGGCAGAATACAGAGCCATGGCCTCCACTGCTAGTGAACTCACATGGATTAGACATCTCCTTCAAGACATGAAGGTCAAGATAAGAAAACCGATAGAGATGCACTGTGACAACCAAGCAGCACGTCATATTGCAATGAACCCCATTTTCCACGAGAGAACCAAACACATTGAAGTGGACTGTCACTTCATAAGAGAGAAGGTACAGTCGGGAGAAATCACCATTCCCTTTGTACGTAGTGAAGACCAGCTAGCCGACATCTTCACCAAAGCCCTTGACAAAAATAACCTCCAAATAATACTTAACAAGTTAGGCTCGATCAACCTATACGGACCCAACTTGAGGGAGAGTGTTGAAGAAAGAGAAGCAAAAGTTACAGCCTCAGAAGGAAATCTTCATCATAGGCAAAAGAGGGAAGCAGAACAGAGAATTTCACCAAACACAGTGGGTGTCTAACCATTTCTGGTAAAAAACGATTTAAGGCTTCAAGTAGGCATCCGTTGGAGATCATAGGAGATCATAGGCAACCGTTAGAATTATTTGTATATATACATGCTTTCTCATTGTAAACAGTCAGCATTTTTCAATAAGAAATCTGAACCAAGAGGCTTATCATCTTTCCTTTTAAGATCAGAACCAAAAGGTTCATCATTTTTACAAACACCTGTAAATCAAAATTCAACCCCTGGGACCATTTTTTAATCACGAACAACCACTCTTCAAACAACCACGGCCCGTTGTTACAAACAAAATTAATCATGGCTTCAAACTTGAAGAAAATCTGAAACCTATCTTTATCAATTTCAATAAAAGGAAGCTCCTAGTTCATATTTTAAATATGTAAACAACCATATTAATAAAAACATTCATTTATTAAATAAAATGCGATATATTACATAAATATGTGAAAAAAGAGTGTATCAAAATAAAATCATATTTGGAGCTCTTAGTTTTAGCCCGGCTGGGTCCTAGTAATGAGGATCATATAATTAATACGGTGATATGAGTACTATTTAGTATCATTGTATTAGCTAATCCGTACAGACTGTCAAGCCAGACGCATGATAGTATTAAAATAGTAATGTCTAGTATTTTAGTATTGTTCAGTACTAACAACCAAACAATATCAAAATGTCCACACATTAAGTCGTCGATTCAAGTCATCATATTATCAAGGGAAATTCCATTAACATCCCACGAAATTTCGTTAAATGTCATTCACGTATCCTCTAAATTTAAAAATACCCTCACATCATTTATATTTTTTAAGTGTGAACGATCAAACCCTTTCTGTAAAATTTTCTGTTAAAGTAAAATCCATTCAACACCCATCAGTTCATCTTCACTCGCAAACCCCTTCAGAGCGAATCTGTTCGCAGACCGAATCCCCCCCCCCCCCCCCCNCCCCCCCCCCCCCCCTCGTAGAGCCAATCCGTTCTCAAGCAAATCCCTCCATCGCGGCCCTTTCTTAGTTCCTCCCCTTCTCGAGTAAACCCTCCATTGCAGACCCCTTCAGACCCGCTCCTCCCCATCACTTTCCTTTTCAACTTCCCTGTCGGTAAGTTTTAAAGCTGCTCTTTTTGTTTGAGACTAATTTTGTTTTCAACTTCTTGAAAGTCCGATGGATTTGTTTTGAATTTCTTGAAAGTCTGATGGATTAAGTTGCTATTTTGTTTTCAATTTCTGTTAAGCTGAGGAAGGACTCCGTGTTTTCAATTTCTTGAGTTGGTTTGGTTGTTTTGCATTCCCCCTTTGCATGCTTCAGTCATATATTAATTTCAACATTCTTTTCTTAAGTTGGCTAGCATCCATTCTGTTTATAACTCTACAGGTGGAGTGTTTGTTCCTGTTAGTTTTTGTTATTTCTATATTTTAAAAACACTTACCAAAATAGCAGTTCTAAATATTCCTTACAGGAGCTTCACCGTCTCTACTTGTGATACCTGATACCAATGGAAATTAGAATCTTTACTGGCTCTAAATCGCAATGACAGAGGCTATAATATAAAGCAACGGACTGGCATAGAAGAAATGATATAATCGCAGCATCACTGCAAAGATAGCGATACTAACCGCACCACCAAAAAAAGGAAAAGAGACAATTTCACTGTTCCGACGCCACCGCGCACTATCCGCCGTCATTCTGAGGGCCACCCAGCTCCTCTGATTTGTGATGGTGGTGGCAGTTCTCTATCAATATCGAGTTAGGGTTGGGTAAAGGGGGAATTGATAAGTAAAAAGAAATGATAATGTTGGTAGAATTTGTAATTAATAAAGGGTATAAGTGTATTTTACAGATCTGTTAACAGAAAATTTAACAGAATGAGTGAGTGTCCTCAATTAAAGATTATAGAAAAATTACAGGGGTAATAGCGATACTTTAAACTTCTTAGAGGGGATGTGTGTGTTATTTCATAAAACGTTAAGAGTGTCAGTGAAATTTTATTTTCTCTATTATCGGTAGAATTTTCGTAAAATTTATAACTTTATAAAATACAATGAATAATGCATTTACACATCAATAACAATACCAGGTCCAAAGAGTTATTCAGAGTAGCCACCAAAATGTAATTAAACAAATGATTAGTGATTGAATTGTATACAATAACCGAAGAGAAGCTCATAATACTTTCAAGAGTTGCACCTCAAAGATCAAAGGCTCGTTTCTATGAGATAACAGACTACGTCGTGGACCAAACTGCAGCCATCAATTCACAAAACAACATAAACTTTGGGATTTTTTTACACGAGTTATCAATTATGATTATAAATTTAGAAAAAACAACAAATTGTCATCAGGAAAGGAAGAAATGAATAAGAACCTCTTCAGGAATTGGTTTCAAGTTATCGTTTATGTAACCCACAGGGGGAGGTACCAGTGCTCTTCTTTTTCCTGGACAATGAAACCCAAAAAGAAATCAATTCAACAAAACGATGCTTTCCGGCTTGGAACGAACGAGTCAGACAGGAACTCTTCGTTTACTATATATTCAGTGATCCAAAAGACAACAAAATCATTAGATGGACGGAAATAAATATACCTCCAACTTTCATGCCAATCAATACCTCCTTCAATCCCTTTATAATCTGTTAGATGAATAGTTTATAAGACGTGAAATTTGCATCACAAGGTTAACATAAGTGGGCAATGGATGGATTCTTATTATTTCATAAATCAATGCGTATTGAGGAACTATGATTATTCGACTAGAGAAAAAGATGCCTGACACTAGTACCAGTTCTAGCACAAAAAATCTTCAATGATTATCAGTGATAAATTCAAGTCATGAAAAAGAACTTAGGAGGTTGGTCTTTGAATTTGTACTTATGATCACATAACCAAAGCTAATTGGACGTTAAATATGTTCAAGTGAAATAAGGAATAACCTGTTTCTCATCCAAAGGAAGTATGATCGGTGTGCTTTCTCCACTCAACTGATCCACCGTACTATAGTGAAAGAAAGACAGTTAGAAAAGAGTTGACAAGGAAGATCATAAATGGATTAGTATCTGGGGGAGAAGCTGCATCAATAAACCAGAAACTGTAAAAATTACCTGTAAACAAAGTACCCATTTGAACGCCGGCATACATAATTGACTTCCACCAAGTCTCCTTCATGGGCTTCTGCTCCTGTTCCTTCAACAATTTCTACAGAGGGAACTAATAGTGTCAATCATCAGTAACAGAAATCATATCAATACGTTACTAATGAGCAAGATCCCGTTTTACTTTTTTTTCTCTATCATAGCACACACTTTTATTTCTTCACTTGGATTTACGTAAAAATGAATAATTTGGACGTGCTCTAAGAAGCAAATAAGCTGTAAACAACACATGAGAAAACTCTGAAAAGACAAAAATATATAAGAGCTTTTTTGAATTAAACCACTCTAAGAAAGGACCCTTAGTGATTTAACAAGAATCAACTACCCGTTATCTGATGTTGACGTTCAAAAGAGGAACTGAATTGTCGCATTTGTAACCATCAAAGCATCATTACAATGAATGAAGTATACTTGTAATATTATCCGAGTACCTTGAATCCTAACTCCACCGGCAAGCTTTAGAGTCCTGGAAGCTTCAAATTCCAAACGATAATTGCAGAAGGAAATTCATAAACCACATTAACATGGAGAAAATCAAACAAAACCTTCTGGCTTGCAGAGTTCTGAACACATCAGAAGCAAAAAAGATAAACCCATGTAATGTCTTACCGAATGACTTCAGGTTCTTTCATGTCCAATATTGGTGCACCAAAGACAGGGCATACAGAGAACATCTGATTGACTACCATGAATTGTAAAAGGACCCTCCTTTGCAATCTTTTGACTTTTACTGAGGGAGTTATGTCTTGGAAATTTATAGCTACGTTCCTCCTGGATTGCTCATTGTCTGTGCAACTGATTTTGAGAACAAAGTTACGACAAAATGTGCTACTTTTTCTTATGTTTTATTACTTCTCAAGAATTAAGATATAAGTGTTGTTTGAATACATATAGTTTGAACATAAAGATCTGTTTGTGCAACCTGAAAAAGACTAATAGATTCCAGATAGTTTTTTGTCAGTGTTTTGATGTGCCATTTTGCGGAAAATATCATTTGGGGGGGGGGGGGGGNNNNGGGGGGGTTCTGCATTGGATTAAGTCTAAAAAACTCATCTCGTCAAAAGCAATGCAATTTATTATTAAAAAAAATGCGAAACCCTCTTGTGCAATTGGGGTAAATTCTTCGAGTCATTTAGACTAATTTGAAGCCTAACCCTTCCTTAGAACTTGAGATCACAGAAACAAGTGTTGGCCAAGAATGCCCACAGGCAAAAAGACGTCAATTTCAATTGACAAACGATTATGCAAATACCAAGAGGACACCCCTCAATAAAAATAATAGAAAAACATTGTTAAATTAACAAACGAAAGGCTTAACTCAAACTACATTTTAGGAAAATAATAAATCATCTTGATTTCCCGATTTCATTGCTTTAAGATATGGTATGAATGATATATATTTTTTACTTCCGAAGTAGTCTATGCACCATTATGTATACCCTACAATTCCCAATTAGTCTGATTGGAAACAGAAGAAGTGAAAAACCGTGGCAAAGTGCAGTGTACCTGGTAGATTTGAAAGCACAAGGGAGCTGCAATAAAATACGGAACTCCAGAACTTCCATTTCCGAATGTATCCCAGAAATACAGAGGATAGTGGATAAGTAGAAGAAGGCGTAGAGGATGGCAATGGTTTTATTATTTATGTATGGGTTTTTGTCTGGACCTGGTTTTTTCAACGGACTCTAAAATTAATTTTGACTGAATTATACGTATGAGCCACCTTCCATTTAAATTGTGTTTAAAGTTATTAAAATACCTTTCATAAATCTCAAACGATGACAAATCTCTTTTCTCGGTTAAACTCATTTCATCCTTGTTACTTCCCCTTTTACCTATTTCATAGCTTTCTCCTCTCTACCTCTCCATCAAATCCATTTCATCCCCTATTTTTACATAAACCTTTTTTATTTCTTCAATGAGCATTCTTCTTTTTCAGAACAAGATGACTACTTTTATTTTCTTTTGTAATCATTATTATTATTCATTATATTTTCTATGTCTATGTGCTTTTGTCCTCACATGTAAAATGAGTACACGATATTCGTATAATCATCTTGTAGACTACAAGATGTTGGGATCCGTTGATTTTAAAATTAATTAAAAATAAGTTTGAAACACGAACAGTTCGTGGTAGAATATAAAAAAAATTAATTAACTTATTTAATCGAATTAAATAATTTAAAACCAAATAACGTGTGATATACGATACTAAATGAGAAGATAATGTTAGAAAAAAAAATTTCACCTATAATTTGTATCGGGGTCCGAATCACGCACTTGAACTCCAAGAACGATTTGCAAATTTTGTCCATCAACAATCACTGATTAATTTCATAAATATATCTCATGAGAATTTTGTGTATGAACTTGAGTGTGTGCTCTTAAAATGATTGAAGGGAAAAAATCGAATATTTCCCTTCTATGCTCTATTTTGTGGCAATCACTAGGGAGGTGAGAATTTTCTCTGTATTTGATATAAGATCTATATCTCTATCTCTCTACGTGCAATCAAATTGTTATTAGATATTTATAAATATATACATATATTTTAAATTTTTAAAAATTCACCATCATATATTCAAATTGCCGAAAATCAGTATATCTCCACAGTGTTAGAGTTGTATCAACATTTATCAATCCAATTGATAGATGTAATTGATCATTATCAACTAATTAATTAATTTATTTTTATTTACTAATTATCTAATAATTTAAAAATAATAAATTAATTAATTTTAATACAGATAATCATACTTAATTAGTTAAGTGATATCACCCATGACATATAGGTGTAGGAAATATGTATTGGCACCAAAACACATTTTGATCCAATTTACTTTGTTTCTATATTCCTATTTTCATGAGCTATTTCTGAGACCGGATGGACCCACATGAACAAAGCTAAGGATTCAAATATCTAGTGAATTTATTGTCTCCATAAATTTCTGACCTATTTAATTATGATATCGTACGACTTCATTATAGGTTCGATGCTAAATCAACTCTCGATTCATGCGCGCTACATTTTATGTTGGTGTAAATAAACCCTTTTTATTTTCATGGTCCGTAGAATATTTTAACATAATACTCATCGCGAATATCAGTAACAATAGCGGAATGTAAAATTATCATTTTACCCTTCTTGTTATTATTCTTTAACTTATTTATTGATTGTGAATAAAAATGACATAATAGTGAATTATCTCGTACAAATCACAAGTCTTAATCAATTACTCAATTCATTGAATATCTGGCCAGGTTAATTTATCACATACCCATCAATAAAGCATAAGGTGATATTGTTGATTTTACAATTCAACCACGAATGTTCATATCTGTGAATAACGTAACTCCAACTTAATTGAATTACAATCCCAACAATCGAGATATTGCCCGTCAATTCAAACTCACTCATTTGAAATATCAAAGATTGTAACTAACTAAGTCAAGCTATGTATTCACCTCAGGATTAAGATAATTATGAAAATACTCTTAAGGTGCAACAATTAGATTTAGAGCTAGGTAAATTCAGCAGAGTTCATATGGAGACGCATTTGGCTTCACTCTTCGTTTGTTGATGAAAGTTTCAAGACTTGAGTTATTTATAAACACACTTTAATTTAAAATAAAACTTTCAATTTATTCATAAAAATTCAATAATACTAATATCTGAAAATAACTAAATACAAATAAATAGTTATTACACGTTACTTTATGGACATATTCCAACAATCTCCCGCTCGGACTAAAGTATGCATGTATAATCTCTTATCCTCAAGCCCTCCAGATGACCATCAAAACTTTACTGCTTAAAGTTTTCATGAATGGATCTGCCAGGATGTTGACCATCAAAATATGCGTAATCACAATGCCTTCACGCTGAACAATTTCTCTAATCAAGTGATATTTACGTTATATGTGTTTAGATCTCTTATGGCTTCTAGGTTCCGTAGAATTCGCTACAGCCCCATTTTTATCACAATAAAGTGTCATGGGCTTGTTACCGTCTATAACAACTTTCAGAGTCTTCAATAACTTCCTAAGTTATACAACCTTATTTGCAGCTTCACAAGCTGGCACATATTCAGCTTCTATGGTAGAATCAGCAATGCAAAATTACTTGATATTTCTCCATACAACTGCTCCACCGTTCGGGATGAATACCAATCCTGAAGTGGACCTCCTATGGAAATCAGAATCAGTATACCCCGTCATATTCAAGTCAATACCTGAATACATAAGCATGTAATTGCTTATTCTCCTAAGATACTTAAGTATTATTTGACGGCATTCCAATGCTCAATTCCAGCATTAGATTAGAAATGACTCACCACGCCCGCGATATAACAAATGTTTGGCTTAGTGCAAAGCATCGCATCATGAGACTTCCTACGACTGAAGCATAGGAAATCTTTCTCATATTTTCCTCTTCTTGAGGAGTCTTGGGAGACTGCTCCTTGGAGAGGTGGCTCTATGTCTAAAAGGAATAAATCATTTCTTAGAGTTTTTCATATTGAAGTGATCCAATACATTGTCGATATAAGATATTTGAGATAGTGTCAATTGTATGTTCTTCCTATCTCGAAAGATCTGAATACTTAAGACAAATGCAGCTTCTCCAAGATCTTTCATATCAAATTTCTTTGCAAGTCAAATATTGACGTCAAATAATTTTTCTACATCATCTCCAATGAGTAGAATATCATTTACGTACAAGACTAGAAAAACTATCTTCCCTTCGCATATCAGCTTATACACGCATGGTTCATCCACCAACTGTTCAAAACCTAAGTTCTTAGCAGTTTCGTCGAATCTAATATTCCATGACTGTGACTCTTGCTTAAGTCCATACATAGACTTCTGCAGTTCGCAAACTTTCCCCTATTGGCCTTTTTTAATGAACCCGTCTGGTTAAGCCATATAAATGCGCTCATCAAGATTTTCGTTTAGAAAAGTAGTCTTGACGCATCCTGCCTTTAAGTAGCTATGAAGGGCACGGAAGTCCCCATTCTTCTCAAGTAAGAGAGCCTATTATTCTTCTTCTAATGTCCATTGGAGCTTCTATTTTCTTCATGATATCTGGTTGTTCTATTTACATGTTTGTTCCCTAGTCTGACTTTCTCATGCCCGAATATCTTTCTTTTATCCTTTCTACTTCTGTTACAGTAGTTATAGTTGCAATGGCAATTACAAGGTTATGCAGGTCTCCTTCTCATTGAGTATTCCGTTTGCCAGATTTCATAATTAAGGACAACAACAATGGATAAAAGAATTCAGATGGATTTAAGCATGGCCACCGGTGAGAAGGTATCCTCATAGTCTATTTCTTCCTTTTGGGTGTAGTCATTGGCTACTAGCCTAGTTTTGAATGTTTCTACATTCCCGTCCGGACCTCTTTTTTTCTTATAGATCTATTTGCATTTTACGGGTTTTACCCCTTTAGGAGGATCTACAAAGTTTTTAGACTCCGTTCAAGTACATCGAATGTATCTCAACGTTCATGACTTCTTGTCATAAGTTTGCTTCAGGATCAGCCATGGCCTCTAAGTAGGAGATAGGTTCATCAATGTCCTTATTTGATACAGTTGTCAAAGCTTCTCCATAGGACATATACCTTTCAGGTTGTCTCACAACGCCCCCACTACATCGAGACTTCATAGGCTCTAGCTTCTGTCGTGGTTCTTCCATTATTGAATAAGAAACAATTTTTGATTGGGGAGTCGGTGTCCTCCCATTCAATAATTCTTCTAGCACAACTATGCTTCTCGGTTGTACACTTTTAATGTAATTTTCTTCAAGAAAATGAGTATTAGTACTAACGAATATTTTTTGGACAGTCGTACTGTAGAAGATGTACACATTCGTTCATTTAGGATATCCTACGAACATGCATAATTCTGAACGACTAACCAACTTGTCGGTCTTCAGTTTTAGAACATGTGCTGGGAACTTCCATATTTTAAAATGGTTAATAGATGAATTTCGTCCATACCATCTTTCATATGGTGTACAAGGCACCATAGTTGTCAAAATCACGATCTGGATCCTACGATCCTGTAATTTCAAAATGATCCAGATTGAGTATAAAATTGTGATCAAATAGGATAATGATAGGATCCGAACAAGATCAGTAGGATCGTACCAATCCCACCCATATCTTAATTTGGGTAGATTGTTTGGGCCAACATCAAGAATATGCCATTTTTAAGAGAAAAAATAGCCCAAGATTAAACAAAAAAAATAGTCATCCAAATTAAAAACAAAACAAAAAATCTGTGCCAAAAAACGTCACCTATGAGCGCCAACGAGATTTTTAATTTTTATCCACAAAGTTTATATAATATATACTGTACATATAAATATACTACAAAAATTATACATGTACATATATTATATACTATGTATTGTATAAATTACCAAAATCTTGATCTATGGCGGCATGGCGTGAAAACCTCCTTCCGCGTGAGAGCCCATTTTTTTCAAAAGTCGTGCGAGGGGACTATTTCTTATATATTTATTCTTGTGGCTAGTTTTTTTATGAATTTCTTAGAAATTGACTATTTATTAACATAACATATTTTTTAGTATTTATCAAATGTTGTCAAAGGATTGATTGTTGAAGCTCGCTTCCTAAGTCTCCTTAAGTCTAATTCAATATAATTGAAGCCCACCACCCAGTTAATATGTTGTCATAAATCAAAATTATTAAAACTTTGTAATATTCTATGGGCTTTGACTCATACTTTCTCAAACAAATTTTTGAATTTATAAAACTTTATTTGTGTGTTTATGGTATTAAGAGTAAAGTGGTTTTCGTATTTTTTGTAAAAAATAATTTTATAATTTCAATTTTGTGAAATTTAAGAAATTAAAATTGAATCATCTTTGTTAATGTACTCATTAAAATGCTTGAGCGATGAAATTATTTTGAGCAATTATATGTTTAGGATCAAAGTTGAGTTGACTATTTTAAGACGTTACATATTTCAGTCATTTATAAAGTAGAGTAAAACATATTTTCATTATTTAATTTTAGTTAGAAATAGTTAATTTGTTTTTTAAGGATCATAATTTTTTAATATTATAATTATTAACATTTAGTAGGATCTTATAATCCTCGATCTGATCCAACGATCCGATTCGGAAGACCCCTCCACCAATCCAAGTAAAAAATACGATCCTGAAAACCTTGCAAGGCACCGTCTTCGACAAAACTTGTTTCAGAATATATGCCGATGTTTTCAAGGCATATCCCCACAAGGAATATATGGGGAATGAGTAACTCATCATGGATCTAGCCATATCCATCAGAGCTTGATTCCTTCTCTCTAACACATCATTCTGTTGTGGCGTACCGTGTGTTGTAAGTTGAGAAAGAATATTGTATTCCTTAAGAAAGTTTTCAAACTTTTCTAGTAAGTACTCTCCACCCCGATCAGATTGTAGTGTTCTGATTTATTTTTCTAATTGCTTTTCAACCAAGGCCTTATACTTTTTGAACTTTTCAAAGGTTTCATATTTTTGATGCATTAGTTAACCATGACCAAAACATGAGTAATCATCAGTGAGGGTTACGAAGTATTCATAACCTCATTTGCTTGGATATTCAATGGTCCACATACATCACTATATATGAGTTCAAGGCATTGGGTGACTCTTTCGCCTTTTATTGAAAATGCCTCTTAGTCATTTTGCCTTGAATACGTGATTCACACGTGGGTAGTGATCTCATACTTAAAGTCTGCAAAGGATCATCCCTCACAAGTCTTTTAATCATGTCCAGGCTAATACGCCCAATGCGTAAGTGTCACAAATAGGTTAAATCGGTTGAGTCATACTTCAACCTTTGACCGTCCTTTTATGGATCATTATTTATTTCAGTGTTACGTATCATTGAAACTATTGGTTTTACATGAAACATTTTATTAATATATGCATGCAACAATAATTAGGCATTCATTTGTAAAAATACCAACATCTTTATCAATGAATTTATGATCAAATCTTTGCTCAATTAATGCATCAATAGAAATATGATTCTTCCCAAAACCTGGCATATAATAAACATCACTAGAATAAAAAAATGTTTCTCAAAACAAAAATTAATAGTTCCCACAGATACGGTCGATGCTAGTATTCCATTACCCTAGCGGAAGCTGTACTCACTAGCGTCGAGCCTTCTGACTTCCCCGAATCCCTGCAGGGAGCAATATATATTGTTAGTAGCTGAAAAGTCTACAATCTAAGATAAAGTAGAGTTAGCTACATAATAGGCCTCAGTAACCATTACTATACATGTATATCTCAACTCTTTGAGATACTCTGGACAGTTGTGTTTCCAATGACTAGTAGCTCCACAGTGATGACATTTGTCTTTCGACTTGCCACTTTCACGGTGCTCTTGCCTTTGGCAACTCTTGGCTTATGCTTCTTCACTTTCCTTGGAATTCTTCTCTGTTTATTCTCAGAGCCAGAGATGGAAGGCTTTCTTTTAGTAAAGTTAGCCTCTCCAGACTTCCTATTGCCCTTTAGAAATAGAGTCTCAGCAATTTGTAACTCCTTCATGACTCAGGAAGTGAGTACTTCAGCTTATTCATTGAATAAATAAGCTTAAAGTTGCAAAAGATACTAGGCAAAGTCTCTAGGATCATATTTTACATTAGTATCACCATCAACCTTAGTGCCTATGATCTCCATCTTATTCTGATAACTTATGATCAACATCTTATGTTCTCTGACAGGGGTTCCAGTTTCCATCCTACAATTCATGAAATTGCGTATAATTGCCTGTCTTCCTCTTGAGTCGATTCAACAATAGGCTCAAAGGAACAATGGGTAGTGAGCACGAACTTGTACTTTTCTACCGTTAGCACGATATCAAGATTTCATTTCCTATCCACATAATTTTCACGAGTAAATTTGTTTGCGTTAAGAATAGTTGAGAGATGAGATAACAACATGATTACTCAAAATGATAAATAAAGCGGTGTAAATAATAAGATCTCAATCATTTAGGAAAGTATGATGCATGATGCAACTACTTAAATATATAAAAATCTATTAAAAAATATTTCCTCCATGATGTTACGATAAAAAGCGATAGCTTGTCTCATCGAGGGATGAAGTCCAAACTATCTCCTATCACATCGAGACTCTTCTAGTTTGGTTAACGCTCAAATGTCTCCACATCTAGCTTAACCATCACCAATGGTTTTGGCCACCTTGGCCTCATTGACTAGCCACCAAGTGAGGATTCTAATGTGCTTCAGTCTAAGTGTTTAACCAACGCATCAACTCTTAAAAACTGCTATGGACTAGCAGTTTGTCTGTGGGATGACCCTGCCCCACCACTTCCTTTAGAAGTCTTAGCTTCTCAAGCAACTCGATGACTCAAAGTGACACAACTCCAAAGTTTCTCCCATTGAAGAGAGGACTGCTATAGGTGGTTTTAAACCATTTCTCGTGGCACGATCAAGTTTGCGTTGGAGACCTTGGGATCATTTCAACGTAAACGACACTTCCACTTAGTTTTTGAAAAAAATTTGATTTTTTGTGTTTTTTCAAAACATAACTTTTATTAATTGATGAAATTTATAAATCTTAATTTAAAACCATAACCATTATAAGTTTCATATTGTAATTAAATTATAACCATTATAAATTAATCTACAATGATGCAACACCAAGAACAAAGCCATATCATACCCTTGGGAGAAACTAGTGATGATTGCTATGAATGCAGCCTTCGAGGACGTGTACAAGAAGGGCTTTGCCGATTCCTATCAACATGGTGCACCTCTCAGTAGAGGGGCGTGAAAAGGCCGTGGAGACTATGACCGAATGAATAGGGATCAATTGATAGAAATTTGGATTGAGGAAGAGAATCCAGGATGAACGCTTTTTTCGTTCGCTATGTGCTGACTGGATGCGTACTCACGCGATCGATGGATGAGGGAATTGCGTGAATGACAAGACCGACTTAACCTAAAGTAAAGGCTCTCCCCTCTCTTGATGGCGAATCTTGATTGACTGACACTAGGAACCGATTTGGAGAAAGAAGAAGCATGGCATGAGGGCGGACAAATTTCTGATAGCGAATTACTTGAGTCAACAATCATCGAGAGGGGCACCACCAAGCGAGATCGAGACCAGCACCTTGTATAGGGTTCCAAACCTGCACTTCTTCAAATATCCCATAAAAAAGGTAGGGGCTGACTAACAAGCGAGAAAGTTGACTTTGATAAAGAAGGGGGCGCACTAGCTTACTAATAAGATAGGGATAAGGCTTTTCAGCTTGACCGTAATCGATTCAACTATATGACAATTTCATATTGACATATCCCTAGTTCTATATGACATGTTATATGATGATACACGATTAAAATTCAATTTAGTGGTTCATTTCTAATTACAACCTAAAAGAATAATAAATAACTACAAATTAATTTATAAACTAATCTTCATGACGACTGTAGTTTCCTCCTTCTTCTCTATGTTGTCTCACCACTTTGTAACTCTTTACAAAAGTCTATTCCCATTTTAAAATTCAAATTCAAAATTCAAAATTCAAAATTCATATTTCAAAATTTAAATATCAAAAATTCAAAATTTAAATTTTGATTAAAACCCTTTAATTAAGGTAAACTATTTTCTTAATTAAATAATCTCATTAATTATCCCATTTTCATTTTTAATAAAATAAAAAGATAACATTGATAATTATCTTTTGAATTCAAAATTTGAAAGATAAAGTAGGTAATTATCTTTGAATTCAAAGTTTAAAAGATATAAAGATAAAGTAGATAATTATCTTTTATCCGTTTAAAATTTAAAATTTGAAATTTAAAATTTTAAAAGATAAAAAAATAGGATAAGGGTTATCGCGAAACATCACAGAATTTTCTAAACCCGAATTGTTGTCGCCTAGGGTTTCACAAACCCTAGTCACCATGCAGAGCACGACAACAGACAACTGCGGTGGCGGCGCCAGAACAGTATCACCGGCTGTCAAAACAGTAACTCCGGAACGAACAATGATTCTTGCTTGAAGCAGTGATTCTGGCGTGAATAGTGATTCTGACGCGTCTAATAATTACTGCGAATTAAATATTTATTTCAATCAGATAATTATATAGATATCAGTTAATTCAAAATTAACATTTCTAATTACCCCAATTAACTAAGTTATCTGTTATTTCATAATTAAGAGATTTAATTGATTTAAATTATTATCTAATAATAATTTGAATTATCTACAAATTAAATATTCTGTCTCACTTATCAATAATAAAAAAANTAAATATATAAATAATTCAATTAATTAATTTTTAATTAATTAATCACACATAATTTCTCATAATTATGCATTTGCCTTAGAATAAAAATTCATTTTGTAAGCCAGTCTTTTTCTCATGTTCTCAAAATTCACCCTTTGGACAGCATGGTATAGAGGTGATTTGTGAATCATGGACCTATAATCCTAAGCTCCAATAAATTAGATTATTAATTAAACTTTTTAATTAAATAACCTTATTTATTAATTCCATTATTACTCCACTATAAATATGAAATTGCACTCTTAGAGATTATAGATTTATAGAGTATTCTCATGTAGTCCACCTACATGTCCTCCAGTTATTGGTTCGTAAATTAGAACTAGTTAAAATTACTGTTTTGCCCTTCTAATTACCTCTTGATCTTTAAGTACCATTAATTCACTAGTGAATGACTAATTTATAATCTTATTATAAATTTGAGCTCAATAATAATTAAGTTTCAGAATTAACACTTAAGAGAACCAATATACGATCCGTTAGAAAAGCTTAGATTTCAAATCTTATAAGATCATGTCCCCAGGCATCCAAATCACTGAATCTCCAAAATAAAAGTTACTAGCCTCATTAACAAACATATTTTAATTAGTGAATCAAAAGATCGAGTAGACATGCATATGAGTTCATGACTAATCAGGATTCAGACTGATCTACATATGATCATTGAATTGATGTATATTAAATTTTTATGATAAACAACACGTTAATAAATATATTAATTCACATCAGTCCTGTCATATATAATCTTATTACATAAATTACATTCACTAAGATGTATATCCACATCAATGATCCATATCTAGATCACACACATTCATAATACTTAATGAACCGTAGTAGTAACCATTCATTAAAGATTTCATACTTTAATATGTTGCTAACAATTTTATTCATTATCTATGATCTTAATACTTTCGTATTAATACAAGATCATAGTCTCATGAATGAATATGGAATTTTTAAGATATTTAAATAAATTATTCAACAATAATTTGAATTTCATATCAAAATGTAATCCTCTTTAAATTTCATATCAAAATGCCAAACACATGATTTGAGAGCATAATCCCCAACATTTGTATTAACATTAAATAGTAATTATTTGTGTTGTATGTAAATAAGTCATGATTCAATTGTTCTTACATATATTTTTTGTAATATCATTTATTATGTCCGAGATTTTTTTCAAATCAGAATACTGGAACAACGAAATATCCAGAATGTTTCTTTTAAGAAAAACCAAAATGGTCAACAAAATAGTTTGACTACTATGGAAAGAATAACTCAATTTATTAATGAAGAAGAAAAATAAAAAGATGAGTCATGCAAATCAAAAACCAAACCTTAAGTAGATGAAATCTAAGTCGTTGCTGAATTTGAAGGAGAATTTGTCATTATTTTTACAAATTAATAAAGATAGAGAAGCAGTTGTGGCTGAATTTGGATAAAAAAAATCGTGAATATGAGTATCATATAAGGTTAGACATGGGTAAAATTAGAAAAAAAAAGTAAGCATGTGCCATGCATGTGTTGAATCAGCAGGCATTTGACGCCCGCAGGATTTTTGTGATGGATGAAAAAAATTTAGAGACTAGTAGGAAAAATGTTAAATTTTAGAGGGTAATGTGATTTTAGATCAAAGTGCATGATATTTTATGATATTAATTTTAAATTTAAATACATAAATAATTGAAAATGAACATGTTTCTTTAGACAAAGACTCCATTTTTTCCTCTTTTCGGATGGTAAGTATTTCTCAGAACATGGAGTGTAAATCAAACCCATGTTTGAATTGAAATTGAGATACTGATGCAAGTTCTTCCCCTCTGAATCAGATAGATTCATATCTGAAAGAGGTTGACAATAAGTTCTTTCAAATTGACTATTTGTCCCTCTGTTATAGGTGTTCCATAAATGTCTGCAATCGAGTAAATAGCTCTACGAACGAATGGATCAGATCAAATTGGAAGGAAGGCCCAATTTCAAGTTGTTCAAAAATAGTGGCGTTGAGTTTCTCGACCCTTTGCCTTAGGATTAGTCAGTTCTATTTCTCGATTGGGGGCAAGGCAATGGATATAACTCAGCGGTAGAGTGTCACCTTGACGTGGTGGAAATCATCAGTTTGAGCATGATTATCCCTAAACCCAATGTGAGTTTTTCTATTTTTACTTGCTCCTCTGCCGTGATCGAATGAGAATGGTTCCTTGGTAACTTCTAGTTTGATCAGGGAAACCACAGAAAATGAATCTGCTAATGAAGGTTACAGATTCAGTCGAGAGGAAAAAACTTATAATATCATAGCTGCTCATGGTTATTTTGGCCGATTGATCTTCCAATATGCTAGTTTCAACAATTCTCGTCTTTACATTTCTTCCTAGCTGCTTGGCCTGTAGTAAGTGTCTAGTTCACTGCTTTAGGTATTAGCACTAAGAAAAATACAGAAGCGGGGCTTGATTTCTTCCTAAAAAGATATTGGCGTTTTCAATTGAGATGAGATGATTCCTTAAATCAAATAATGATCAATAACATAAAAGTATATTGTCTCCTGCTTAGATTGATAAATCCAAGAGAAATTGCTATATTCTTTATTCAAAGGGGAGAAATGAGTCTAGATATTATGTAGCGTAAAAATTATAATTAAAAAAATGTATCAAGTATGCATGAGATAAAATATAAAGTTAACAGTAAATATGAAGAAATAGCGACAATGTAAGTTGTCAACCAAGACAAAATGAACCATTTATACAAAATCATACTAATTAAGTTATAAATTAAGTTTTAATTAATTAAGTGAATTATTACTCATGTTGATATTTTATAACTTATTAAATATAATTTATTAAATTAATCTGATGATACATCATTAAGCAATTAAGAACTATTATAAATGTTAGTTGGGAGTAGATTTTTTCTTCTTTAAATCGATGTAAGAAAAACTAAGACTATTAATTATGTTAAAGCAAATGGGTCAATACCTGGAAGATAGTAAGATACGTGTGGTCTTGAGCTTGGGTTGAGCCATCAAAGTGTCAGTCAATAGCATGTTGGGTTGGGCCTCGACAGAAGCTTGAGCATGACCGAATAGCGAACTAGCGGGAAGCGAAACGCAGAGAAGCCGACTACCCGCGTTCCTTTCCTTTCCTCTCCCTTTGGTCTGTTCGGTTCATAATTCGTATTCATTCCCACCGAGACTGCGAAAAATTCCGAAATCAAAATCAAGTTAACAGCTTTTGTAAAACCAAAATCCAGAAGCCCTAATTTGGTCATTCATTCCATTAATCTTTGAAACAAAGCATCGGTGAATTCCAAAGCACTTCTTGCACTCATGGGGAAGAGAAAAGAGCGTCGCCTTGCAGCTCTTAGCAACACTGGTCGCCGTGTCAAGCTCGATCTGTTCGCGGAACCCTCTGGTATGTCTCTCATTCTCTCTGTGTTATGAAGTTTGTTTACAAACTCTGTCAGGGCAAGTGTTCGTGGACTCTATGGCTGTTTCTGTTTCTTCAACGTTTTCACTTTGGCTGTCATCTTCTTTGCAACTTTGCTGTATAAACTATTTCGAACGCTTTCCTGATAGATGTATTTGATTTGAAGTTGTGGAGTCTCTCCATAAGCCGAGAATGGTTCCCATTTGTGTCGAGTTCATTTTTCTAGGAACTGACATCGTTGCTGGCAAAAGCAGAAGCTTTTTTATTCTTGGAATTAGTAATAAAATCTTTATGAAATTTGAATAAATTCCAATTTTAATTATAGGACAAGATAATAACAAGAATAAAAAAACTCACAAAGTAGATGAATAAGACATTTAGTTAGTTCTACATTTTGTCTCCATCTCCTTTTCTCCTGGGAAGAGAAAGTGCACTGATCTTTTGGTTCATGTTGTTCAATTCGTTTTAACAACTTCTTTTGCAAATACCAATTGTTGTCTTTCGTTAGAATATTGGATTATGTTTTCTGTTCTGGGATTGGTGTTTTGGTTCTATGGTTTGGGACTATTTGATCAGGCTCTGTTTGTTTCTTGAAGAAACTAAGGGTGAGAAAATTCTATTTTTGAAGATGCTTAATTTGTTTTGTACCAGATGATGTAATCTAGATTTGCAGTTTTGTTTGTTTGACATCTTAACTGAATTTTAAGAAGGCATGAAAGAGTTCTTATTCCGCCTTTTAAAGTTGATTTTTTCCGAAAGAATTTCAAATTTTGTGATAGATGTTTCCAATTATTATACAGTCACGTAGTTTTGCTTATACGACGAGTGTTTTATATCTTCTATATTCTTGTTTGTAAGGATGGCATCCATTGTAATTCCTTTTTATTAATTTCTTTTTGTGGTGAGTTTTGGAATTCGTCAGCGTTTTAATAGGATATTTCATGTACAAAGGTCATATTTAATTGGGTCGCTTTGATTGTTGGATAGGAGATTTGGGTGGCTCTCATGTCCATGATGAAGTGGGAGGGAATATAGATTCAAAGCAGAGGACTGGGTTACCCAATTCACCATCTTCTTCAGGTGGGTTCTGTCAGTTTTCTTCAAAAGGACTATTGTAGGGAGGCATGAGTGCTCATGGTGGATATATCAAACTATTTGTACCAGACTTTGTTGTTTGCTCCAAGAATTTGTTTTCAGATTGTAGGGTGGCTGTGGTCTTGAGAACATTCATTATCAGATCAGGTCGTGCCCTGCCACATTATGAATGACTCCCAATCGTTATGACATTTTTTGCATCATCAAAGATTTTGGAGATCGGGCAGGGATAAATTTCTATCGGTTCGTATGCCTCCGGCTTTATTTGCTCTCTGCCACACTGACATTCTTTGGCCATGTTACAGGTGGCTGTGATGAAAAACTCTTCAATGCTTCACGAGTCGTGCCAATTTTTCTCTTTTTTCATAGCTTATACATCATAGCTTCAACAGCTCTGACTTTGATATTTGTGGATTTTTACATGACGTATTCATTCACGGTACTGTGAAGTAGAGTAATTAATGCCTTCGAGAGTAGTTGATAATGATTGTATTTTTGTCCTCAGGTCAGCAATCACAGAATCCATTGCTGTTACTTGGACAATATAGCGATGATGAATTGGACAAGGATTTAGATAAGGGAGCGGATTGTGATGTTGGGGAGAGCTCCCGGCATGACCATGATGGGGAGGTAATTTACAGACCTCTCTTCGGCTCTTCCTTGTCTTGAAAGAGCAAAAACGTTGTTTTACTTCCTTACATGCGTAGATATTTTTGTTAACTTGAAAGGCTCTTACCTGTAGTTGATAGTTTTTTTATTCTACTTTTCATTTGATTGATCAGGTCACAAGTTCTCTTGATGAAGGTCGTGAGGGTATGGACATTAACTCCAAGGAAATCCTTACTCATCAAAAGGTCAAAAATGAGGAAGAAGAGAAGGACCCATTTGATGTTTCTGAGAACATGGAGGGCACTGACCAGAGAGATATTGATTCTAACGCCTATGGTGACTTAAGCAAGGAAACATATTTGATTGAACAAGAACCTGGTCCTGGAACCTCTGATGCACAAGTCGTAGGGGATGTTAGTTTAGGCTGGAAGATAGTAATGCATGAAGAAAGTGGTAGTTATTATTACTGGAATATTGAAACTGGGGAAACTTCATGGGAAGTCCCTGATGTTTTGGCTCAGGCTACTCAATCAACTGAGCATCAGAAAGGTTCACTTATTCAAAATTCAGAGAGTGCCGTAATCAGCAAACAAGAGTCCCTCATAAACACGGACGTACACTTTAATGGTTCGATAGCTTCAGACATGATGGGAGGGTCTGTTGCTGTTAGCATTGTTCCTCATAATATAGAATTTTATAAAAATGGACCTCAAGTGGATGATCATGGCGAAAGTGACGAGAATGGAGCTCCAGAATATGCAATCAGGGGTATTGATGTGAACCAAAGCGAGTTCAGTAATTCTGGTGCCTCCAAATGTTTGGCTGATGAGAATTCCACTGAGATGTGCATGCATGATATGAAAGCTACTGAAGAACTTAAGTCAGAGTTTGATCTTTCTTCTCGACTTGTAAATCAGAGTGAAAGTCTATTAGAGCGATTGAAGTCAGTGAAAGGGTGCGGTAAACAATATCTTTCAATGCAATATTATTTCATTTATACCATTTAGTTGCTTGATTATCACTATTATATTTCTTTGAAAACAATATTATTGTGAAAAATTTTGTTCGTAGTTTTTCTTTAACAAAAATGGCTGATATACATGCCTCAGGTCTAATAACTTACTAGTTTATGATTGGACGTCAAAGTATATGATGGAAATCCAGATCAGACTCAAAGATTTTAAGGCACTCCTATCTCATGGAATATCTTTGCTTCCATATTGGGAGCATTCAGAAAGGCAGCTTAAGCATCTAGAAGGTGCCATTAATGAGGAAATTTATCAGATGGCTGTCTCTGCTCAATTGGATGACGTGAAGGAAACAGATATATCAGATATTGGAGTAAAAGACAACGTTAAGGAAGGGGTAGAATATGATTCTGAGGCAGACAGAGTGGAAAATGGGGTTTCGACTTCTGAAGATTCTCAATTAACTCCTAGTGTTGGCACTTCGGCACTTGGCCAAGATTCGGACAAAGAAGTTCCTGTTGAAGAAAGTGCTGCTGAAGGGAGATATCAACGCAATGAAGGTGCTCCTCTTGATGAATTAGCTTTCGAACATGGAATTCAATCTATGGAAGATGTTGACATGGATGTGGACATGGAGGTCGATGATCCCAATCCTTCAGAGCATGAAACTGTAGATGCATCAAGTGGGAAGGAGTTTGTTCCCTTAGAGCCACTGCTTGAGTCAAATCCCCCTTCAGGCTACACTTCCTTTGTGCCAGAAGACGGGTCTACAATTCCACCTCCACCAGATGAGGAATGGATTCCTCCACCACCACCTGATAATGAGGATGTTCCTCCACCTCCACCTGATGAGCCAATTGAATTGTCACATCCCCTGCCTCAATCTTACACACAAGTAGGACCTCTTTTGTACACAGAACAGTATATGTCATATCCAGCTTCTGATTTTGATTATTATGGACAATCTGTTGATGATGTCCGTAGTAATAACTTCTATGGCCATCCTGAAGCATGTCATGTTGGTTTGCCTCATGCACCAGTTTACTATTCTACAGTACCCAATGCATATACTTATAGTACTCCTGTTACTGTAAACACTGTTGAGCCTGAGGCTTATACTGATTCTCAGAATGGAACAGTACAATCACTTCGAGTGGTTAGTAGTGTAGATTCTTCTCATTTCCTTGGTGATTCTGCTCCAAGAAGCTATGATACCTCTTCCTCTGATCGGGTTGGCTCCTCCGATGTAGTAAATGCAAATGACGATTCTTTTGTCCTTACTGAGGCTGATAAGGCAGATAGAGACACTAAAATAGTAACTGTCCTAGCATCAGCAACTGTATCCATGACAGAGAATGTTACTTTACCTCCAATTGCTACCACCTTTGCTGCTCAAGCTGCTATGACTACTACATCTGCAATTACTAAGACTCAATCCAAAGGTATAATATATGAGTACCATATTAAGATTTTCAGACAAGCTGTGTTTTCTGGTACTTGGTGGCAATTTTACTGTAGACAGATGGTAATATATCAGTATTTCCTCGTCCAGCACTAAACATTTTTTTGATGTTTTAAAATTGAATGTATGGCTTTCTACTGTTGCTCGCTTAATATTGGCAGCACAATATTTTTGGAAGTGTGTTGGTTTGTGAGAAAACATACATCTGTCATTGATGGGCGAGCGAACTATAGAACCATTTGCTGATAAAAATAAAAAACTTCAAAGCTTTTGGTTGACTTGCTTTTCCATCTTGAAGGCTTTTTTTTAATATCCATCTTAAAAATTGTATTTGTTAACTATTGTAAATTTCTCATGCTTTACGGAGCTAAGTAGTTGGATGCTAAGATACATGTCACTTATATAAATTGGATTAAAATGTTGTAAGTATCCTCAAACTTTTTTCTTATTTCAGCTCGGGGTAAAAAACGTACAGTCGCAGCACCCTCCTTGAGGTCTAACAAGAAAGTTTCAAGTTTGGTTGACAAGGTATAATTTGTTTTACAACTTGGTCACTTGGGCATGTTGCTTTGAGGTTTTCCAACTAATAACTCTTTTGGCGAGAGTAATTTTACTTCTGTAACCGTTTTAATACATCTATTACTTGATAGTGGAAAGCAGCAAAGGAAGAACTACTTGAAGACGAGGAAGAACCAGAAAATGCATACGAGATATTGGAAAGAAAGCGGCAAAGAGAAATAGAAGTATACCACTGAAATAGGCTTTCATAAATTATAAATATTAAGCCATTTGCTACTTTTAACACCATTTTATTGCAGGCATGGCATGCTCAGCAGATTGCTAGTGGAGAGGCAAAGGATAATGCTAATTTTCAGCCTTTGGGTGGTGATTGGTATGGGACTCCCGCCCCTCTCCCTCCCTCCCTCTTGATATACAGTTAATCTCATATATATACTCACACACCCAAATATTTTTTTTTGGTCGGTAACACACCCAATTATGAGCATGATATTAGTATCATTATGAGACTTGTATACGCAGCGGCCAGCCATAAAGTCAAAATAAATAGCATCCTAGCAGCGTGTCCATAGCCTAAGGTATGAAGAGAATGAAGATGCATAGCATTCCAGCACAGTGTCGCATGTGGGTTCCCCATTATTTTGTTTATAATTAATTAAATTGATTCACAGGAAATTATGATATGTTTTTAGGGAATACCTTGCTGAAATTTTATTAATTTAACGACTAGTAACATTATGTGTAAAAGGGGCCGGTGGACAAGTACTCAACACTAATAGGTTAACACTAATAGGTTGACCCTTATCGTATTTCAAGGTGGAATACGGTTGGGTCGTCTCAGTTCTCCCTCTCTCCAAGCACTAAAGGGGGGACATACACGCTCTCATGAAATGATTTTTCTACATGTTTTAGGCGTGACCGGGTGAGGCGCCGTAGAGCTCAATTGGCTAGGAGGGAAGTTGCACAAGACCCACCTGATGCACCTACTGATGGAGACCAGAAGCCAGATTTGGTAGAACTCTCAAAGGATCTCCCATCCGGATGGCAGGTATAGTTAAAATGAGGTGCATGACCATGGAATGATGAGATACCATATGAACATCATCGTTGCATATTCTTTCACCTTTTTGTTGCATTTTCTTTAACCTTTTCATCTGCATCATGATGGCCTTGCTTGCTTATAATCATTGCTGTTCATGTGTCTCTGGGATTTCAGGCGTATTGGGATGAATCCTCAAAGAAAGTGTATTACGGTAATGCTATCACCTCGGAGACAACATGGAGCAGACCGAAATGAGTGATGCTCGAGTTGTCCTAAATTATAAACCTCTATAGTTTTAGATAGAACAGGAGCCAATTTTGTATCATTTGTAGAGATTACACTCAATTTCGTAGGGAACATTTTACGGTAGAGCAGAGTTCAAAATTCCATTTTATTCGTCATTTTCCATACGGGTTTTGGTCTATTAAACAACGGTCACACGAGGCACTCAAGTAAACAGGCAAATTAAAACGATGATCTAGATTTTCATTTTTAACTCATTTCACTCCTCTGTCATGTCGTTCCTGGTTTATGATAAGGATCTTTTGCTATTGTTATTACAAATAGAGGAACATGTAATACCGTAGGTGCTCTAAAAGTTTCTGTAACATTTAACAATTATGGCATTAATTTATAACAATTTAGACCATTGTCAACCGTCTGAAAAACTCTCCAATATCTCCAACATCGTAAGAGAATAAAATGGCGTCTATTACACATGTATCCTAATATAATCCAAAAAATTTACGAACAATACGCGGTATAAGTATTTCTGCTGAGCCATGCATTAGAAGTGCTCTTCGCAAGTTGAAACTCATTTGTGCCTACGATATAACCGTCCATATACCCAAAAGCTCGTCACGTGTAGTCCAACTTCAAGCAATATTTCCAAATCCAAAGCTTATAGGGACATCATTACCTAGTATCGAAATTCATCGATCTTAACATCTCTTATCTTCTTCGATCATCCTGGTATGGCCCCTCGTTTTCTTTATCTTTTAAGAAGCCTAGAAAGGCAAGAAAACCGAAAAAGAAGAATCCACCAGACCAATTGCCCCCCCCACCACCTCCTCCACCCCCACCGTCACCATCATCACGAGGCGGAAACCCAGAGTCACCATCATCTAGTAGTGGAGATTTCTCCTTGCCTGAAATTTCAGCTTATTAGTGTGGCCAATTTTACATGAACAAATAGAAAAGGTATAGAATAACTTTTTTAAGTCAAACAACAAACTGATTTCTAGCTCACGCTGATACCAGTAATGGTACAACCATGTACATGCGACATAAATATAGTTTACTTTTGTCCTCATCATATCTACCAATGGATATGATCCACGCCAGTCTAGATATAGCCGTTATGTACAGAAATATCAAGACCACATGAACAAACTAACAAATGGTATAATTAAGTGGTACTTACCAGGAAGATGAGTAATTGTAGGAGCCTCTCGTGTAACAGTTTGAGTCTGCTCTGCCGCACATCTTGCATTCTGCAGAAAGAGAGAAAATCAAGACCTTAGGACCTATTTCCCCACCAAAGAAAACTAAGAACAGTACATCTATTGTGTGCAAGAGAGTGGAAAGAGAGATTTTTTCCTTCAATTCATCTATCACTTATCAGGCTTCCTGAGTTATTCCAATGAGTATATTCAGGGTCGCAAAACTGGAAAGGCAGTGTGAAGAAAAAAAGTGAAACCATAAAGTAATTAAAAAAATTCGGCGAAGTCAAAAGAATTGGTGAAGACTAGTTTGCCAATTGATCAGCTTGTGTGCCAACTTCATCCTCAAAATTTAATCCAAACAAGTCAAATCTCTCAACTTAGCCACGGCACAATGATGTAGCTTTCTGGGGATCGCTTCAACTAATGACTGCGCATATTTGTAGCAGTATAACGGTTGATCCATTCATTTGAGAGAAAAAAGGACAAATGTGGTCTTAGTGTGAAAGAAACAATCAAACTTCTAATATTGTTTCAATTAAGCAACGACCACCAAATCAACAAAAGAATCTAATCCAGCCCAAAATAAACATGAAAGAGTGGGATCGTACTACTATCGGAGTACCAGAAGAAACTAGAGGAATACTACAACACATACTTACCAAGGCAGCAGCACATATCACAGAAGCAGACTGGGCTCGACTGGAATGCAAGGTGCTTTTGCAACTTTCAAGCGACTGAAATTGTGTGCAAAACCCCATAGGTTTCGACTTGAAGGCCACAATTTTTCCCCTTTTCTCATCAGATGGCCGAAACTGGAAACAGTCTCTTCTTATATCAGACGCATGGAGCTTTGTCCTTCCCTTGCGTTGACCAACTACTTGCAATACAAAAAAAGAACGCTGTAAATACATTTTATAGAAAAACAATTTAACCAAAGGGTCCAAAACATTGGATAGAAGTTCTTTCCTACAAGTTGATCCGAAGGATTCACTCCCAGAAAAAGAATATGCACTTGCTCCTATCCACTATTGTCTCATAAAAGGTAGGTGTAGCAAAAAGCTTAAAGTCTTCTCTGCTGAGAAAAGCTGAGATGAAAACAGAACATAGCTCTCAAGCTGTAATCTATGCAAGTCATCACATATGACCATACCGCCACAGCAAATTACGACTTTTAGAAAAACCCCTTTCCCACAAAGCCAGTAAGAAGTGGTCAAGGTTGTTCATATAAGGTCAATTACAGAAGATCTCTATTCAAGCTATTCTATACATTGAAGTCAACAACGGAAAGAAGACAGGAGAGGATCTTAATCCTGAACGACTCTAGATCAATTTGCATGTGTCTACGACTTTTTGCATGTTTTTGAGCATACCAACATTTCCATCCAAGAGTTTGTTTGAGAAATTCAACTTTGCAGAAACGGATTCAGCAGCCAAAGAAAGCAGGCTATAAAGTGAAACTACAGGAATTAATTCATTTATACATCTATACCTGGGGGCAGAAAAGGTGCGCTGGAAACAGCAGTTGCAGTCAGCATCCGCACCATAATGGTAATAAAGACCACCTGAGAAAAAGAACACTAGACATTCAGACAAAGAATGCATGTTATAACAGTTACAGACAGAAACCAGGGAAAAAACAGTTACTATATCCAAGGAATAGTACATTAAGAAATATCACATAAAAAAATACATTAACAAAATATACACAAGCTGTCAGAAATATACAATCAAACTACCTAATCTCAACTCCACAAAAAATTGCATCCTAATCTGCGAAAAAATCAGAAATCACCAGCGCCGAACAAATAGATAATACTTTGTGTTTCTAACAAATTGTTGAGCACAAGACTGAAGGGATATGGAAAAACACATGCCAAATAGGAATCCGGCACGATTATGTCGCAGGCATTATGTTGGAGCAAAATTGATTACACGGTCTACAGAAGTAGCGAGTGTTTTAGGCAATAATCAACTTGTGTTTTCTGATGTACTACTATATAAGGTTGAATTCCAAAAAATTATAATAACTAAATACGAATTATATGCCTTAAAAAACACCGAAGCATACAATGAACGGAAAAGAAGCTAAAACAACGCGATAAAATCCAAAAACCGAATCACAAATTACAGAAGTCTTAGTTCTTACCTTCAATTTTTTTGGCAGCGATCGTATCAGGAAGGGAGAGGAGGGAGAGAGTCGCGCGAAGGGGTTGGAATTCGCTGGGAAGTGGATGGCGGCAGATTAAAGAGACGGAACTAATGACGGTGTTATTTTAAGACTGCTGTCTGCTGATGGCCAATGGGCCTCCCCGCTACCAATACAGCCCACTATAAAGCCCGCCTGTTGGTTGTAGCTTAGAGGGTCTCAATTTCTTTTAGGTTTTGTAAAGTTACCAATTTTAAAAAGGTAATCTTCCAAATAGACAATTTTCAAACCTCATTTTAAAAATATAAAGTTTGTTTTAACTCTAGAGAAATAAACAATTTTTTGTACCATGTCTTTCATCATTCATTAGGGGTGTTTAACGGTCAGTCTGGTCGAACTTTTGGAGGAAAACTAGACCAGAACAAAAATTACGGTCCTCCTATATGGAGGACCGAACCGACCATAACACTACAAAAATACGATCCATCCAGACCAAACATCAATGGTCGGATGGGACAGATTTTACGAACTAAAGGCTGAGCTGAGAGAGGGGATAAGTGAGAGGCAGAGTCGTAAGACGTGAGAGGGGCTGAGCTGGGGGAGAGAGAGCGAAGAGGGACTGACTGAGGGAGGGGAGAGGGGAGAGGTAGAGTTATGAGACGTGAGAGGGGCTGAGCTGAGGGAGAGAGAGTGAAGATGGACTGAGCTGAGGGAGGGGAGAGGTGAGAGGCAGAGTCGTGAGACATGAGAGGGGCTGAGCTGAGGGGGATAGAGTGAAGATGGACTGAGCTGAGGGAGGGGAGAGGTGAGAAGCAGAGTCGTGAGACGTGAGAGGGGCTGGCTGAGGGATAGAGAGTGAATAGGGACTGAGCTGAGGGAGGGGAGAGGTGAGAGGTAGAGTCGTGAGACGTGAGAGGGGCTAGCTGGAGGCGAGACGCGAGATGGGCTGGATGGAGGCAAGACACGAGATGCACTGGCTGGAGGCGAGGCACGAAGAATGAGAGGGTCTGACCAAGTTGAGGGAGAGAAGAGAAATAACCTAAAACCCTAAAAAAATTACACACACACACACACACACACACATATATACACTATACGATCAGACCGGTCGGATTGGTCCAGAACTAACAAAAATTTTAGACCGGTCTGAAATTTCGATCCTCTCTAAAAGGAGGATCAAACCGATATATATATATATATATATATATACTATACGGTCGGGCTGGTCGGATTGGCCTAGAACTAACGAAAATTTTAGACCGGTATGAAATTTCAGTCCTCTCTAAAAGGAGGACCGAACTGACCATTAACAATAAAAATACCGTCCAGACCAATCAATTTCAGTTCAGACCAGTTCAGAATAAACGGTCTGGTCGGTTTTTGAACACCCCTATCGTTTATTGATTGAAAAGTTGAGAGATAATATTACCCCTAATTTTTCTTCTTCAGATTTTTGAATTAAATTCCTTTTTAATTAAAAATTAATTTTATCATCATTTTATCTAAGGATTTTAATAGTTTCCTAAATTTTAGCTAAGCTTGTTTAATATAATATATTATCACTTAATTGTAGGTAGTCAAATATTCTCATAACGTTAAAGATATTTTATTGATGTCTAGTATTAATTGACTTTCTATATTTAAGCAATGTAATTAGTTAATTAATTAGTCATTGATTATAACAAAATAAAAAATTTCCAGATCAATCAATGTTATCATTGATTGACCCAAATATGTTTCAAATGCCCAGATAATATATTGGACGATTGAATGATATATCATTGATTGTCTCAAAACTGTTTCAAACACCCATATAATAAAATGAGCGATTGGATTTAGTCACTCAATGATATACCGTTGATTGACCAAAAAATGTTTCAAACGCTCATCTAATAGATTGGGGCTATTTGATGATCAGTCATTCAATAATATATCGTTGATTGACCCGAAATGTTTCAAACGCTCCTATAATAGATTGGGGCGGTTGGATTAATCAGTCACTCAATGATATATCATTGATTGACCCGAAAATATTTTAAATACCCATGTAATAGATTGAAGGAAATGGATGATTAGACATTGAATGATATATTATTGATTGACTTGAAAAATTAGTGATTTTTGAGTGGTTTCTAATGATTTTTAAATGTAAAATTTTTGGTAATGTCCAGCATTAATTGACTTTTTATAATTAAGCAGTTACACAACTAGTCAATCAATGATATAATTTATTTTCACCTGAAATTTTTTCAAGCACCCCTAAAATAGATAAAGATTTTTTAGTAAAAAATTATTGATATTTATGATAACTTGCTATTTACTTAAAACTTTAAAAAAATCTGTAACACTACACCTAAACTTGTATGTTATGTAAATTTCTCTATTTTAAATCTATTTATTTAACAGAAAATGATTAGAAAAATCAATTTTCCATCTCAATATGTTAAATGACCAGATTTTTTTTGTACAAATGGCCAAAAATAGTCAAAATAAATTAGACATTTACAAAAATTACACACATATAAATAATCTTATATTATTTCAGTCATTTTTGTAATTTGAGTTGGAAAATTGATTATTTTTACAGTTCTCTTTATTTAATGGTACTACAACTCATATTCACAAATTTTGTGTGTAGTGTGGAGCTTAAGAATTGTGTCAATCCATCTCATATATGTAGAATATAATTAAAAATAATTCTAGACTGATGAAGTTATAGATCAAGTATTGATCGACCAAGTAACGTGCCACTCAATCGTAAGTTGATATCTTACAACTCGTTAAAATGATTTGATACACCAAACAATGGTTACTGACAAATAAAATGATCAATTAAAACTTAGTCTACAACTTAATCAGTAGAACTACTGTATAATTAATTATCAAATGCTGATGTTGTAAACTAAGAGAATCAATGTTTTTTACAGAATGCACGAGAACGAGTATGTCTGAAAACCCAATCTTCACATTTTTTTTTGTGAAGAAAGTAGGATTCATTGATCACCAAAAAAGAGGGATACAATAACAGCTAAAACGTAAAACGAATAGCAACTGATAACTCTTTTTCAGAGTAGTTTCACAGTTCTTGATATGAAAAAGATGTACAAACATGAGAATGATTAACAAACTTTCTATTCTACAAATCCTGGACTGAGTCAGTGACGGCATCAGATTTACGATCCAAATCGGAGAGGTTGCAGCTTACAGAACCACCAGAGGAGAAGCTGGAACTTCTGTGCAATCGGCATCGGAAAGATCCAACATGGGTGGTGGGAGAGCATAGACAATTAGAGCGAATGGTTGAAGATTTTTCAGAACTTCTCTTGTAATCCTCCTGATTAAATTCAGCTATCTCTACTACTTTTGGTTTCAATTCCATTGAGCTTACGCTTTGACTGTGTTGCTCCACCTTCTCATCCATATTTGCCTTATCTTTCACAATTGGAATAAAACAAAAAACAATCAATACAATACAATATAGTACAACACAATGCAGCTGTAACTAAAGGGAAAGATGTGAGACAATTACATTGATTTTTTTCTATACTGTTTGACAAAAAATGTAAGGATGTGAGACATGAATTTTATCTTTTCCACGTGAATCATGCTCAAGTTTGTGGAGAATTGCCACAAAATTGAGTATTAACAAGTCATAACCGATCAGCAACACGTGGTTCGAATTATAATTGTGTATCGTACTTTGACATAATTCTATCATAAACAAAAAACTTATTGACATGTCAATTCAGAGATAAAAATATTGTCAGAACTCAAGAAAAACAAAATGCCAATGCTGATATTGGGCATTGGTACCTTGCTAACAGAGAGATGAAACAGCACAAGAGTTCTTCTGATAACCACAAAACAAGTTTTCTTTACCAAGTGTTTGTGGACAAAGGAAAACGAAAGAGATACTAAGGAGAGATGTTAGCAAATTTTAACATCAGTCCTTAATTACGAGCTAATATTTTGGACGCAAAGGACTCTCCATTATTTCTATTTTAGAGTTGCAAGTTTGTGGCAGCACTCAACCTGAAATTTATGGCCACAAATTTATCACTCTTTTAGAGGAGAAAAATTGCCATTATGGGTTACCATCATCTGAAATGCTGGCTGCCATTTCTCTTATTCCAATTATAGCATGAAAATGTCACATTTTATAGCATGCCACCCAAACCCATTAATAATATAATTGTTTAGAGCTGAAATACTGTTTTATAATTAATTTCACCCACAAAAATAAACTACACAAAATGGCGCGCGCACACACACATCTTGATTGCCAATATGAACATTGCTTTAAGCAGATGGGGGGTGGGGGGGGGGGGGAGGG
>QANY01009128.1:637546-677546 GCA_003255025.1 Datisca glomerata
CGATATATAGAGAGAGAGAGAGAGAGAGAGAGAGAGAGAGAGAGAGAGCATAATTTGTTTACGTAATGAAAAACAGTAAAAAGATTATGTTTAACAGACAATGGTGTATAAGCTACACTCTATGGAGGCTAAAATCTTCCTGCTATCTATATGTATCTTAAATCTATTTCTGGTTACTGGTAAGCTTCACTATACAACCAATAAACTCACTCAAGTAACCATGTCACATATATCTATATCACACCGTACTGAAAGGAAATATAAACAAAAAAGGGGAAAAAATGAACTGCTGTACTGCTTTCTATCTCTTAAGTTCTTGTTTGCAAAGAGGGCAAGAAGATATAATTTTGAGCCATTGATCCACACAGTTGAGATGAAACATATGCGAACATGGCAACTGTCTTACTTCTTCCTTTTCTGTATACTTGTTAAGGCAAATACAGCATTCCTGTCAATCAAACAATACAAAAAACAACCTTATGAGCATTCAGATCAGCGAACATCTTTTAGAAGAGAAATATATATCTAATTTGGCTTACGAGATCTTCATTTGCACGAACGGAATTGGTTTCAAGATCATTTCCAACTGATTTATATCTCCAACTGGGTAGCTGAGAAATTTGATCGTCGGATGCTCCTCTATCAGTTGCCCCCATGTTCATGTTATAGCCGAGACAAGTGCTAATCAGCGGCACACAGCAACATAGAAGAAGAAACAGAAGGAATGGGAAAGAGTAATAGACGGCATTCCAGGCTAGGAGTGAGATGCAGAGGACGTGAAGCTTGGGGGCTAGTTGGAAAGAACCGAAACGAGTGTCGAAGATCCAAACATTACCCATCACAAACCATATTGCGACGAAAAGCTCTAGAATTGACTGACATTTGTTCTTCAGATGTGAGGTCCTGTATATGGTTTATGTCCAATTAAATACACAAAAAGGGCCTTTTAGCCGTGAGATTACTATTTTCTGTTTCTCTAACATAATATTCAATTATATTATACAACACAGTATTCTAACAGACCTATGATATCACATTAAACATCTTTGAATATTCACTTGCTAACTTAAACCAACTTAATATCTGGCTTGAAAAATTAATATGAATAAGAGAGGAGAATATGAACAAATCCCGAGATAGCTGCTAAATTGATAATCAAATTTCTACTTCTTCTTCTCATTGTTTTCTTCATTACCAATTGAAACTAGAGCTAGAGGTAATTAGATATCACATGTTTCATGATCACCACATTAAAACTTATGACTAACAATGATTGCTTGGCCGAAAAATTATTGAAAAGGAGCAAGGAGGGTAAAAAGAATACCGTGATTCTTCAGTTCCCCCTTGCTGCTCTATATCGGAATTTAGGCTGAACCCATCTCCTTGATTCATAGAAAGGAGCTGATAGCGGGCATAGAGTAGCAGCAGGCTGAGGATACAGCCAATATCGTAACCAACAATCCACACTCTCATAGGCCAAGCTGGCCTCTCCTTCTTTGAAATTGCCAAAGTGAATGATGTGACGCTTAGCTGAACAATCAAAGACAAAAGCTCCATCATCATCCAAGTTCTTGAATTGAATGGATTAGACCCAAGATCAGAACTTGATCCATTCTGGTAATGGAACACTCTTCTTAAAAAGATGAACCATCTTGCTCTAGATATCCTCATCGCCATTCTAACCCAGCAAGAAGGGGATGCGCGAGAATTCGATGCCAATGGATCCTCTCCAGCTTCAGAATGAGATCCGTCGGAATTACATAACGGATTCGAGAGAGATATGGAATTCATTGAGAAAATTGTGTTCCAAACTAAATGAAGCTGCTTGGCTCCTTTAAAACAGAAACAGTTCTGAATGGTGATTATGGAGTACAGGTACAATTTAAATGAGACTTCTAACCACACACGCAAGTTTTTTATTGGGAAAGGACAGGAAAAGGATCTCACGTTTATGGTAAATGACAATTGTTCACTTGGTTATCATGAAATTCTCATGCTCTACCTGTATGGATTTTCACTGAGGCAAGAGTGCAGGTACCTTACATGCAGCAAGATCAACCCCGTTTGAGCTTGTAAATTGCAGCAGCTAATACCCAACAATTCAAATTCACAGATCTTCGAAATCCACAGGCTTTTTTTTCGTAAAGTAAAACTAAAAAACCATCTTCATCAATCAATGAAAATGAACCTCCTTTAAAAGCCCTCAGCTTTTTTGTCAAAATTTAAAGCTTGCAAGCAAGCTTGAACTTTTCGGGCTCTGCCAAGTGCCAAGTGCCAAGTGCCAACCAACCCCAGAGTTCTCAACAAAATTACCCAGAAAGCACCAAAACACAGAGGAATAGGTCAGAAGCTCTAATGGCTTGGTATCTATTGAAGGAGCTTTGAATGAAACAAAAAGCAGGAAAATTGAACTCTAAATAAGAAGGAATGGGTAATAGGCACGGATGAAATTGGTTGTGAAGGATATGACGGAAGGGTGAAGTTGGGTCTAAGAAGTTGACCAAGAATTCAACTTCTAAAAAAAACTCGGTTATGATTTTGAATCAGACAACTTTGGGGAAAGCCAAACGGTTGGTCTAACTTCCTTTCTCGGTATAATTTAGTAAGCAATACAAGCTGAGAGTATTAACTGTTTCTTCAACTGCCAATTTTTTCTCAATCTTTCTGAGTTTCTCTTTCTATAAATAAAGTAGGATTAGGATATAATCAGAGAGAGAGTACTGTTTGATAATGACGTCTGTTACTTTTCTGTTAATCTAAGTAATTATGATAATAATTAAGAAATAACAGTAGAAAAGAAGATAGATTTTGAATTGGCAGGTTCAGTAAATTAAATTAGAGAAATATTTTATTTGTTTGCTAATGGGAAATGGTTGGTCAACAAATCCAACTAGCAAAGATGTATTATGTTGGGGGAAAAGGTGACCCTCTTTGTATTTAAATTTTCTTCAAAATTTGGACACGCCATTCTTGGAGAGGACAAGCTTGTCGTCACATAAGATAAGATCAATCCCAGTCATTACAATTCAATAATGGTACTCTTGCTCTTTCAAAGAATTAGGAACAACAATTTAATTTCTTTTTATAAAAGAAAAAGGCTGATGTGAATGGCGGGTTTCAAGTTAAAAAATATTCTTCAGTAATCAGAACTTCAAAATTCAAAAATGGTTTTCTCAAGATTTTTAATTCTGATATGCCTAGTGTTAAGTGAGCGTTTAGTTTAGTTTTCTTATTTAGTTATTCGAGGGTATATTTATCTTTTCTGTTATGCTGTTAATAGTGCTTTCTCTATATAAACATTTGGTTCTTTTCATTTTAGTGTTAATGAGAATTTATTTTGTTCTTCTTCTCTTGCACTCTTCTTGATTCTCTTCTCTTTTTTCTTCTTGTTCTGAAATTCTTCATGATATCAAAGCCATCAAGACAAACGTCATAACCTATGGTTGATCCTGTTGAAACCTCAACCACAGAAATTCAAAAAAATCCACAAAACCAAATTGCTTCCCTAACCCGTTCTCAGACCACCACTCAAAACCTATGCATGCCCATCTCCGAGCAAGTAACTCAATCCCCTCCTTCCACCCATTCACCTATTTTCTTACTATCCAAATTTTACAATATGATCTCGATCAGACATGATTCTTCCAACTTCATCATGTGAAAATATCAAATTACCGTCATTCTTAAAGCTCATCAATTTTTTGGCTACATAGACGGATCTATAAAATTCCATCAAGATTCTTAAAAGATCCAAACAACGAAGAAACAGAGATTAGAAACCCACTATATGATCAGTGGGTGACTCAAGACCAAGCGTTAATGAATCTCATCAACGCAACTCTGTCACTAACGGCTCCCACGTATGTGGTAGGTTGTGAGACTTCGAAGGAGATCTAGGAATCTCCCGTGCGACGTTTTTCTTCTATCTCACGATTCAACATTCTGCAACTTAAGTCTGATCTTCAATCCATCTCCAAACGGGCTACTGAGAACATTGATGCCTATATTCAATGCATCAAAGAGGTAATTGACAAACTTTCTGATATTTCTGTCAAGATTGAGGATGAGGATGCTCTAATTTACACTATCAATGGCCTTCCCCATGAGTATAGTACCATTAGAACATCTATTAGAACTAGAGAAGAACCCATGTCTTTAGAAGAACTACATGTTCTTCTAAAGTTAAAAGAACACTTTCTTGAGCAACAAGACAACTTGGTTCAAAATACTACTTTTCTTGCCAATTTCAATATTAGAGGATCTAATAGAGGTAGGGGTGGGAGAAATTTTTGTGGTGGCAGAAACAATAGTAGTCGATTTGGTCAAGGCAGGGGTGGGAGATCACTAAATTAGAACACTACCATGCCCTCCCTTCTTGGTGCACCTTCTAATTTATGAAAAACAATCAATGTTTCAGTCCCGAGCTCAACAATGGCTTTCAGAACAATAAGGTGAAATGCCAGATTTGTCAAAAATTCGGGCATTCAGCCATTGATTGCTATCATAGAATCATTTTTTCTTATCAAGGGAAATGCCCATCTTCCAACTTTTCTACGATGACAATCATGAACCAATCTCCTCATCTCACTGAATCACAAGTATGGCATACTGACACTGGGTGTAACACCCACCTCACACATGACATGAACAACCTTGTCAACTCTTCAGAATATAATGAGGATGAAACTGTCTCCATGGACAATGGTCAATCACTGCCAATTTCCCATACGGGTTCTAGTATTCTTAAAACTTCATCTACTTCTTTTCCTTTATCTCAAGTGTTTTGTGTCCCTCAATTATCTACTAATCTTTTATCTATCTACCAGTTTTGTTAACCTAATAATTATCTTTTTATCTTTGATGCTCCCCTTTTCTAGATCCAAGACAAGGCAACAAGGCATATATTGCATAAAGGGGCCAGTGTCAATGGAATTTATCCCATTCCCTCCTCTATACCGAAAGCTATTGTTTCCCATCACGGTTCAAGAACTTCAGATCTCATTTTCTACAGGTTATGGCTTCATCAAATTTACAACTAAGATACATCCATGATGTTAACAAAATTCCAAAAGCAAGGGTCAATGTAAAGTGCAATACCCACTGCATAGAGGTTATCAAGACCAAGCTGACAACTCCTCAACTCTCCCTATTTAGGGAGACATGTTTTGTCCATCTCCTTGATCTCCCAACCCGGAAGTTTTCAGCAGATTCTACTACCAAGTGTTGGCCAGGGAGGCCGAATATGTCAACGACACTCCATCTAAGGAGGAAATCTGGTTTCTTGTCAATGAGAAATCACTATGCTTCTCCAAGAAAGAGTTCTCGTTGATGACAAGACTAAAGTTCGGTGAAGCCCGTGATGAGAAGAAGACTCGTGGCCTGAATAACCATGGCAGAGCTGGAGGAGAAGTTTAAAAACTCTGAATATAAGTCAGATTCTGATGAGGTCAAGATGGCTCTGATTTATATGCTAGAACATTTTTTTGTTGGGGAAGGAAAACCGTACCCTAATTGAGAAGAGATGGTTAGTTCTGGTTGACAATCTTGAAGTGTTTAACCAATATCCGTGGGGAGAACTCTTTTTCTCTAGAAATCATTATTAGCCATCAAGAATACAAAGGCTGTTTTTGGTGAGATTAAAGATCAAGAAAAAAAATAAAAAAATACAAAAATACAAAAATCCCTCACTGCCGTTCATGGATATTCACTCAACGGATGTCCATTTGCCTTCCATGTACAATTTTAATTCTATGTAGTGATGTATTGAATACTCAATTACTCTCTTTTGTTTAAATATGCACGGGTATTTGAAACTATCATCTTGGTGGGTAGTTTTGATGGTAACTAGATTTTGACCACGGTGCCAAGGATTCTCAAGTGGTGTCCGACCGCGATACTACCGGTTGAGAATCTACAAAGAGAAATTTTTTTGAAGGAGAATGTATGTTGGTAAATTATGTTGACAAGTTAGTTTATATTACTTTCACATATACTAATTTATATTTCTTGCATTTTTAGTTGACAGTTCTTTCCTTGGTCCCTACTGAAGAGGAAGAAGAAAAAAGCTTCTAGAGATCAATAGTTGGAAAGAAGGTATGTTAAAAGTCATTTTCTACACTTCTTTTTTTAACACGAACCTCGTGTAGTCATCGTCTAGACTACATGATGGTTACACTAACCTCGTGTAGTCATCATGTAGTCTACACGATGGTTACACTGACCTCGTGTGGTCATCGTGTAGATCAGTGTAACCATCGTGTAGATTACACGAGGTTCGTGTAACCATCGTGTAGTCTACACGATGACTACACGAGATCAGTGTAACCATCGTGTAGTCTACACGATGACTACACGAGGTCAGTGTAACCATCATGTAGTCTACACGATGACTACACGAGGTATGTTTAACTGATCGTGTAGTCACCCTTTTTCTGTTTTGTCTACTTAATATCACATGTTTTTAGTCAATGCTTCCTCAGTCACCCTTTCCAGTAGAAGAGGAAGCTAATGAGGAGGATGAGGTCATTGAAAAGGAAGAGGAGAAGAAGAAGAAGAAGAGGTCCGAGGAGGCCATTGAAAAAACAGAGAAGAAGAAGATTGTATCCAAGAAGTTCAATGGACATGTAGATTGTGGGAGGAATGTCTGATTAGAATTGATCAAAATATCACTTCAATGGACAAGAAGATTTTGCCCATGCAATCAGATGTTTTTTTTTTTACAATTTCTCAAATTAAAATTTTGATGAATCATCTGGTAACATCGAAGCTAGATGATTACTCATTATGTCCCCGATCTGCCATGATGATGGCTAGTGACGGGGAGGAGACGGAGATTGAGATAGAAAATAAAAAAAATGAAGAAGGAGAGAAGAATGAAAAAAAAGATATGGTAGAGAAAGAAGAAGAAGAAGAAGATATGGTAGAGAAGGAAGAAGAAGAAGTGAAGGAACAGAAGGAAGAAGAAGAAAAAGAAGAAGCAAAGGTAGAAGAAAAGGAAGAAGAGAAGTTAGAAGGAAAAGATGAAAAAGAAGTAGAAAAAAGAAGAAAAGAAAGAAGAAAGAGAATGTGAGAAAGAAGAACAAGAAAAAGAAGGAAGAGAAGAAGAAGAAGAAGAAGAAGAAGAAGGTAAAGAAGAAGAAGAAGAAATAGAAGGGAAAAAAGAAATATAAGAGGAAAAAGAAGAAAAAGAAGAAAAGTAGAAGAAAAAACAAAAAAAGGAAAAAAAATAGAAGAAAAAGAAATACACAAAGAAGAAGAAAAAAGGAAGAAGGTGAAGAAAAAAAGAATTAGAAGGAATAAAGAGGAAGAAAAAAAGAAATAAAAAAAAGAGGAAGCTGAAATAATAGCAGCAGAAGAAGAAGAAACAAAAAAGGAACAAAATGTTGCATCGATAATATCTGCATTGATGGATTCAGTTTGGTCAACAGAGCAGTCAAACGATGTAGAAGAAGAAGAGCTCATCTACCTTGGTGAACTCGGTAAGAGGAAGATAAAGAGATCTCAGGTCCTAGAGTCACCTAATTGGGAAACCGAAAAGGTTGAAAAGAAGAAGCAGCGAAGGAAAAAGGCTGATGAGAATATCGTTGCCAACATGAACTTCAAACATTTTCAACCATATGGTTATGTATCTTCAGAGGATGAAGCCCGTTTTAAAGCCTGGTTCACCTCCCCAAGGGCAAAGTAAGTTATGTATCTTTACTTCTTATTCTGATACAAGATGGTTACACGGACCTCGTGCAACCATCGTGCATACTACACGTTGGTTACACCGACCTCGTGTAACCATCGTGTAGTATACACGATGGTTACAATGATCTCTGGTAGCCATTATGATGTATACACGATAGTTACACTAACCTCATGTAATCATCGTATAGTCTACACGATGGTTACATTGACCTCCTATAACCATCGAATAGTATACACGATAGTTACACTAACATCGTGTAGCCACCGTGTAGTAAACCAATCGTGTACCTAATTTTGATCTATAATTAAGTTATACAGGAACATTAAGTAATAGGTGTTGGATTTTGCATCGTTGACCTTACATAGTTTAAAAAACTATTCTCTTCACCTTATCAATGGCTTGAGTAAGATGTAACAAGTTATCTATAATATTTTTTAATGTGGTATCTAAAATAAATATAAATATCTGAACTAATTTTTATTACATTGCAGCATATCGATGCATACCTGGAGCTCATGAGGAGGGATTTGTAATAATACAACTCTCATATCAAAATCAATGTTGGTGATTTGATTCTGCAAGTAAGTAAGATTTATTTTTTAGATTAATAAAGCGCACGCCGTAGTCTACACGAGTCCTTCATGTTGCCTCGTGTAGACTACATGAAGTCTACATGAGGTAACGTGGCATGCCTCGTGTAGACTTCATGATCATTTTTTACTGACGTTGAAGATTTAAATTTTTTTCCCATTACATTATAGGAGAACCTATCTGGCCGAATGTAAGAGTTTGAGCAAGATCCCGCGGGTTGGGATATTGACGTTGATGATCAACTCCGATACTTAGTCCTCGGCTTGCAGACGAATTTTGGAAGGAGCTAAGAACAGTCGGATAAGGTTATCTTTCCAATGAATGTGAACCACACTTATTGGATTGCGGTTGAGCTTGATTTGAATGGCTAGTGTATTCGTATTTATAACTCCATGAACACGACATATCAACGCTCATTGTACATTGAAATAATGAAACATTTTATAAAGGCTGAGAGAAGATAAGAGGTCAAACCCAAAGATGAGTGAAAATATGGGATCATGGAGTATCCACAACAAGATAATGGGTAAGTGAAATATACATTTTTATAAGTTCACTTAAAATTTCATACATATTATTTAATTATGTTTTTACATTTCATGTGTTTTGTAGGTTCGATTGTGGAGTATTCACCCTTAAGTTTGTCGAAACCCTGGCATATGGGAGGAACCTCCAAGAAATAACTCAACAACAAATGTCAGAATATCGAAGACGAATTGTAATTGAGTTATTTGCACGTGGCATAGTTAAACTGAAATAATTTGGATATATTTTATGGGTTTTATTTTATTTTTATACACCCTCAAATTGTGAATTATAGATTATGAGTTTTTTTTGTTACTATATGTTTAGTGTGAATTATGGATTATGAGTTTTTTTTATTACGATGACTTCGCGGGCATCATGTAGTCTTTATGTAGACTACACGATGACTTCACGTGCATCATGTAGTCTTCATGTAGCCTCGTGAGTCCTTCATGAATATCATGTAGTCTTCATGTAGCCTACACGATGACTTCACGGGTATCGTGTAGGCTTTATGTAGCCTACACGATGACTTCATGGGCATCATCACTACAAGAAATATGATATTTCACAGGATCAAAATACAAGGTTCGCAATTGCCTCTTGTTAAAAACTCAAAACAAGTAGAGATTTTAAAATCAAGTCAAATTTATTTTGGTTAAAAGTGAAAAAAAAGGGAGGCAAAATTAATAGAGGCGCGGGACTTGGACTTAAGCGGGACTTTGATAAAAAAAATTGGAGACCCTTCACATTTCATTCTCGAGCCCTCTTAGTATTGTGGCTCGATTCTATTACTCCATTTTCATATCAGAGAAGATCACTCGTTGCTCCATTTTCGATTAGAGAAGCTAAAAAATTGGAGATCCCTCGACAGTATTGTGGCTCGATACCCTTCTCTCTCATTCTCTCGTTTAAAGATATAGCAACTAGGGTTTCATTGATTTTCAAATTTGGAGACCCCTCGACATTTTACTCTCTCTTGATTCTTCTCTCTCACTCTTTCGTTCAAAGATAGATAAGATCCTCGTCGTGGGTCTCGTCACTATGTTTGGTTCTCATCATCATGGGTCTTGTCACTGTGCTTGGTTCTCATCATCGTGGGTCTTGTCACTGTTCTTGGTTCTCGTCATTGTGGGTCTCGTCACTGTGCTAGGTTCTTGTTATCATCGGTGAGAATCTTGTTCGATTTGTTAAATTGATTTATCGTTTTCTCTAAATACGTAGGGTATGTTTGGTTTGAGGTAGCTATTAGCTTTGTTTGTTATAGCTAATATTTTCTTTTTGGGTCCTAAACCTGCGATTTTAGGGTTGAGGTTCCTTTCTCCATTTCTTGTCTGGGTGTTGATGAGTCATCATTGTGGGCTTCGTGATCTTATATTATCTGTTAGGTTCTGTGCTGAGCTCTTCGCCATTTGGGCATGATGATAAACCCTATTTCACTGTCATAGAAGTTGGGCTTGCTAATGGTGAGTGTCTCATTTCTTGATCTGCTATGAGGTATTTGCGGGAATTTCACATGTGTTTTATTTTTCCTCCCCTCCCATTTGCTGAAAATATTGTCCATTTGCTTGCTAAATTTTTTGATTGGTGATCCTCTACATTAAAAGACATGTTTATGTGTTGTCACTGGAACAATTAAGAATCTCTAAACAGTTTCTTTAAAAATAGGATATCCTTTGATGAGATTTGTAAGCTTGTTACTCTGGGTTAATGATTGTTGCCTTGGCAGCAATAGATGTTTTATGTCCGCCTCTAATTGTTTGGTCATTTTCTTTTGTGATATATAGGTGGAAGGTTTGAAGTTTCATTGTTCATTATCATTCAGGGTGGATTCATTTCATATTAGATGATTGCTTATGCCTTGTTTTATTGCAGGCGGCTCAGTAGACGCAGCTACTTACAGGAAGGCCCGTGTCACACTCGAGACATATGGTATGAATATGTCTATTGCACTCTATTTTTACTTTTCCCGTCTGAGTCTTTGTGCTGTTTTGGATCTAGATACATAGTTTCTCTTTGAGATCTATAGGGGTTTCTTTTACTTTGCTTTTAGCTTATGGTATTTGAGCTTTGGTATGTGAGCTCCGAACAATATACATTCATACATGAATCATTTGTGTTTCTCTTACTTAATATGGATGGATTTTGTTCCGCTTAGACTTTTTATTTGCTTAATTTGAAATTATAGTTGAATGATTTACTGTGCTTTGGCAACATCGAGTATGGAAAAGAATGGCATTATCTTGGAGCGAGTATGTGATTTTGTTGTTCTAATTTTATATTACTTTGTTTTCTATTTATACCAAAATTTTGAGAAAGTTTTGAAGTTTTTTGGAAGAGCAAAGATGGGAGACTGTGTATTGGGTTTGTGCTACGGAAGTGGAGATTTTGCGTTCTTGTTATCAGAGAAAGTTGGTCCAGATGGGAAGGTCCAACTTTTCTTTCAGTAATTTATATTTTGGTTTTATTACGAATAACCTATACCAACTGTGTAGAAAACTAACATTGTTATGGACATTAATACTAGTCTATAAATGATTTTAGTCTTTAAGTTTTGGTATGTGAGCTCCGAAGAATATGCATTCACACATGAATCATTTATAGACTATGAAAGTAAAACATAACTCTTTTTGGTTAATATTAGCTTAATCAACCATGTTAGGGTGTTGCTAAATCTCAATACTTGATCCAATTAGTCTATCGTATAAATTGTTGCTCCAGATTTACTTGATTTGTGGGAACTTTTCAATCCAATATTATTAAGTCATTAGCTTTGTACAATGATTTAATCCTTTATGTTATTAGAGAGTTTATGTGACAATAATAGTATATTGTTATTAGAGAGTTGATAAATAGATCTAATCATATATGTTTACTATGTGCTCGCACAATGATTGATGAAATAAATACGCACGCACATTCTGTTTGGTATGTAGTTAGATGTTAACATCTTGAATTATGTCATGCAATGACTAGACTTTCTTATCTTGGCACCTAGATGTTTCATCATTTTTATTTATCCTTATAATCAGACAATAATTTAATTAAGATCTTAACAACACAAAGCCAAGAGTGCTGATGGTATGATCATGCTAACTGGAACTGTTTTGCACATATTACAACTGATGCACGTCTACAAATGATTTCCCATTTTGCCTAATCAAACCTGGATTCTGTGGCGATGGACTTCAGTGTGAAGGTGTGTTAAATATATGTTAAAAAACTTGCAGAGTGATTATATATGATTATTGCCTGTTCTTTTTAGAGCTTTGGACTTACTTTTTCTTTAAATTATGCAACATAAAATATGCAGTATGGTATGATTTCATCCCCTTCTTCTACTTCCATCATTTTTATACTAGATATTTCTCAGGGTTTTATTATACATGAGATTTGAATGTCGATCTTTTCACTTTTATGTTGTTATTTTTTATATTATTTGACATTTCCTATACTTGTTTTCGTCAAACCCCTTGTAGAAATAATATATATTGTATGAACTGCTTATCCCTTTGCTTCTACTGTAATGTTGTGGATATGGTATTTTAAAGGCGAATGATGTTTGTTATACTTTGGATGATGAAATCTGGGGACTTTAGTTTGAGGTGGAAGTTTGGTCAGAAAAAATTAAAGCATAAAAAACCAACCACATATTTATGCATTAAATTTTTCTCATACAATGATGCTAGTTTGAAGTTTATTTTGTGGATTCGTCCCCCAATTCAGAAAACTCATACTAAAAAAAGTATTGCATACTTGCTGCTACAATCATACGTTTTTGAATATCAAAAGTACTTTAGAAAAAAAAACCTCAATAGTAAATTTAGCAAGTTATGGTATGCTGCATTTATCTTGTGATTTTATAGCATTCTAGTATAAAAGTAATGGAGATTAATTATATTTGTCAATATGGACATTACTACTTTGAGGATTACTGCTTCTCCCCCTATCTATGACCTGAGGAACACAAATCACTGTGTTATGTGCTGTTTTATAGCATTCTAGTGTTAGATTTGTATCTGTGGCATCAATGATGATAAGAATTTCAGTAGGATTGGAACTTGAACATAAAAAGACATGACGATGGATTGATGTATTAGTGAGTATGTGTATACTTCTACCTCATTTTTTTACTAGTGAGTATCTTCATATATGTTTGTAATTTTTTACTAGTGATGAGTCTATTTGTTGCATTAGTATTTGGATTTAATTCATTGTAATTGTAATGTATATTAGTATGAGAAATTTAAACAAGTACATTGATTATATATATTTTTTAAAATGCAGGACTTACAATCTCTTGAGACTTTTCAATTTGGCATCAAACTTTGAAGAGTTAAGCAACAAAAAATTGAAGTTATTTTGTAGCGTCTGTGAAATTTTTAGATATTTTTTTATTTTTTGAACAACACATTGTATTAGTAGACTAAGTACTGATACTTTTAGATGATAATTATGGATGATATTTTATGAAAATGAAATGATATTTGAATGTCTTTTAGTCAAGTAATGTAATAATTTTGAATTTTTAAATAGGTACGTAAAAGATGTGCATATAAATTGATTGAAAAAAATATCATTTATAAAATGCCAGAAAAATCTCTTTATAAGGGGTATAATTTATAACAAAAACTATATGAATGAGATTAAAAAAATCTTATGGTATCTGATTTAATATGATACAAAAATACCTGTGAACATTAAGTCACGAGAATTAAAAATACATGTTGAATAAAAGTAACATGAGTCGTAAAACCTCATTAAACAACGTTCTACATAAATTGAAAAATCCTGTAAAAAGCAAGATACCACATAAGTCTTCACATGAGGCGTTGCGTCTTGCGAAAAACACAGACTTTTAATATGATGGGCTGTCATAAGCGTCGCATGATCCATGTGAATTACCTATCACGGGGATATCTACCTCTTATAGAATGTCATATTTCTTGTAGTGCATGTAGGATTCATGTAGACTACACAACGACTTCACGAGTATCGTGTAAGAATCATGTAAGCTAATTAAACTTTATGACATTATTAAATAACAAACACAAGTATATTTCTATATTAATATTTAATTTAAGTCTACAAATGTCATTATTTGTATTTAAGTATCTTGGTCATCCCATTGAGATAAAAGAATTGGATTTCTGCACGTTTATCGGTTGTGACCAATTTGCCCACAACTTTTGCACTTCCTTCTCACTAGTTCCTCATCTCCAGATGAAATTCTCTTTGTCCTAGGTCTTCCACTTTGGTGCCTTGTTATAGGTGGCAATACCACATTTTCATGAACCTCCTGGCTGATGACCAAATCTGCTTGATCTCCGAGATGATGTATTATTTCTGCATACGCAATAATTAAAGCTTCATTTTTATAGAACCTCGAACACATACTATACACGAAAATATTATGAGATATCTAGAAATGCATCAGTAAAATGAGTCATCAACCGATCAAATTTTGATTGACGGTATTCCTTTGTTGCTTTAAAAAACAATGCGACCACATCTTCCTTTTATAAAGTGATTTGATATTGGCCCATATGGAAGATGCAAGCTCCAGGAAGCGCATTGGGAAAGATAACATGTACACCATTTAGTCTACTTATATGCTTGTCAGATACAAAAACCAAGTTTTCTGGATCACCAATTACATCGTGAAGTTTACCCCTTTGTATTTGGTTTTTAAAGCGATTGCGTCAACAACAATTACATGCCGTATACAGCTGAACAATCCACTACCAGAGAGTCCAAGAGCCATAAAATAATATTTATAATGATATTTCTCATCGGTCTCTGTGTGTTGTTGTCTCTAAAAAATATGTAATATTGCTATATTAAAATATATAAAGTATATAGTGTACATGATGCGTACACGAGGTCCATGTAACCATTGTGTAGACTACACGATGACTACACGAGATCAATGTAGACATCGTGTAGACCACACGATGACTACACGAGGTCCATATACTCATCGTGTAGTGTACATGATGACTACACGAGATTAGTGTACCCTTCGTGTAGACTACACGATGGCTACATGGGGCTCATGTAGTACTCGTGTAGACATTAGGATGGTAAAATAAAAAATAAGTACCTGAATATTTTTTATTCTAACATATGACAATATGCCGAGAGCATCCTATAGTTGTCTTCAGAAGACCCTCAAACTACTTCGAAAGCATATTCTCTAGCCCTCCATGCCTTACGATAACTTATGTTGACATCGAAATCAAGCCGAACATCTTCAATTATGTCTTTTGGCCTATATATACGTCTGACAATCGTGTATTTGGACCTTATAAAATGACCAATCAATGAATATGTAGCCTGATGGTGTTCATGTCTCAATACTTTAAATGTGCGTGTATGTGTATTGATGAACTTTATAACTTGAAGCATGAACAATTTTTCAATTTCATGTCCTGTAACCTCCATTGGCATGTTTTCTCGACACATACAAGTACCAATATTAACTGGTTTGACTTGAAGATCTGAAACTCAAAATTTCTCCTTATGGCCATCATACGAGCGACCTTAAGCAACTCGGTTTTATCACTTTACAAATCATCCATATTTATTGTGTCTGATACAAGCTGATTCAAATCAGCTCATGGCTCACTAGATCCAAAAGGTTGTTCATTTAAATCAGGTTGTGATGATAATGGATATGTGATCTCGAGTTCAAGTCCAGTATTCAAGTCTAGAATTCTCGTATGCCCGTCTCCGCTGATGGCTTTCATGGTCATCTTTATAGATTGCATCATCATACGCCTCCTGATCAAAATCATTATCATCATCTCCATCAACATCAACCTCAACATCCTCGACATGACCAAAAACATCATTATAATGATAGTTCCTTTCAAAATGATCAACATTCTCAAAGCAAGGAACGCTTTCATGTAGAAGTTGACGTGACATTTGTGTTTCAGGAACCCAAATTTGATAAAACCCTGTAGTTTCAGGAACCCGAGATTGTTGTGACATTGTGGTTTAACAAAGAACTGTAAATCTCTATCCTTTAAATTTCAGCAGGATAGCTGGGGACATGACTTCTATAAAGAAATTTGACAGATATATCATACTTTGAGGGGTCTATTTGGAGTTCTTCATGAAATATACCCAATAACTCGTGATAAGTGCAATTAATTGATATCTCCAATAATTTGGTCCTTTCCACTAAAAGACCATATCGTATCATTTTTCACTCAATCTCCATCATGGATTACAAAAATTCAAACTTCAGACATATATGTATATACATCAATGAAGGAAGTTAGTACAAGAACAATACATAATGAAATAGAATATTATACAATGACTGTGTAGCCATCGTGTAGTGTACTCGAGACCTTCAGGAGTATCGTGTAGTCATCATGTAGACCTCATGTACTGTAATAGGTTCTACACGATGACTACACGATGATCGTATAGTTCCATCATGTAGTGTACACGAGGACTACACGATGATCATATAGTGTAATCGTGTAGTGTACACGATGACTACACAAGGATCGTGGAGGTAATCGTGCAGTGTACACGATGACTACACGAGGATCGTGTAGGTAATCATACAGTGTACACGGGGAGTACACAATCATCATGTGGTCATCCTGTACACTACACGAGGATCGTGTAGGTAATCATACAGTGTACACGGGGAGTACACGATCATCATGTGGTCATCCTGTACACTACACGATAATCGTGTAGTGTAATAGATGCTACACCATACTTGTGAACTGCTGAAGAAGTTCCTGATGCACTACACGATGATCGTGTAGTGTACGCGAGGTCTTCACAGGGATCGTGTACCCTGCGTTACATGATGACTACACGAGACTCGTGTAGTACTTGTGTAGACCTCGTTTAACACTACATTATCATCTTGTAGTGATCAGTACGATAAATGAACTTCAAACAACATTCCAGAAAGAAGAAAACAAATAAATATTCCTATAAAACTCATGAACATGAAAAATCCATTAAAATTCAAGCTTTCTAGAAAGAAGAAAAGAAAACTTATACATGTTTTAGAGAGAATAACTAACAATCTTTTACTGTTGCAGGAAGAAGGAAGAAGAGGAAGAAGAAGACGAAGAGGAAAATGAAGGATAAGTAGAAAAGGTGAAAAACGAATAAGGAGAAATGGGGAGGGCAGGAAGGTTTTGAGTGTTAAGTGAGTAGACCATGACATTTGATTTGACTGCTTATAAAAAGGGCAATAAAGAAAAAAAGTGAAAAATGATGGAAAAGTGGGTCAGGAGTTCACATGAGCAAAAATTAGTGTTGAACTTGATTTCTGTAAAATAATTAATGTAATGGACTACTTTATTCCAAAAATCAATCATATTTGTTTGATAGACTGATATATTTGTTTGTTTTATTTTCAGAACATATAATTAGTAGCCAAATAGAAATAATTTTGGGTTGAACCTCTTATATTTCCGTTTAAAATATGGAAAAGATCTGCTTGAATTTATATTCTAATTTTTTATTAAAAAATAGGAGAGTTAATTTTATAGGAGCATACAAAAATTGCAAAATATCGTCTTTTTAAGATTTCTAAATTATTTTCTTGAGAAAAAGATCTCTAATATTATTAATTAAAAAAGAAGCCACGTGGTTTCCTAATGAATTTCCATCCAAGTGATAATGTCAAATATTTTCTTGTTCAATTAGTTCGGCTAATCAAAGTGTCGGATGGGCACGTAACTTAATATATATATATAGCTATTATTAAAAAATAGGTTAAAATATAAAATAGACCCCTACACTTTAACTAAATTACACTAAATATTTTTTTTTCATATTTTTATACCCTTGTATTTTGATTAAACTGTAAAATATACTCTTCAGTGACGTTTTTAGGGTTAAATCTAACAGAAAATTAACTCCGTCCATTCATCTCATTTCCGTCCATTTCCTTCAATTTCCTCCATTATTTCTCTCAATTTCTATTATTTCCTTCCATTACCTACACTACTTTGCCCCTATAAATAACTCTCTTCTTTCCCCTCATTTTTAAACTCTCACTTCAGTTTCAACATTTTTTTTCAGATCTAGTTTCATACCATGTAAGAAGGAAATTTGATTCATCAACAAACTTTTTTTGCTTTCTTTTCATGTGTTAAAAAATATGCTTCATTCTGTAAAAAAACTACTCTGTAAATAAAACTGCTTCATTCCTACTATAAAAATGGGCTTTCCCCATTTTTAAAATGTGTTTTCCCGACACCTAAACATGGCTTTCGGAACTGCTTCACAGAAGAAAAAAAACTGTTTCACAAAAAAAAAAATTGCTTCACCTAAAAATGACTTTCATATATTCATTATCACATAAATTCACAAAATATTCAGATCCAACCAAAATAGCCAGTATCTTAGACACAAATTCACAAAATAGCCAGCATATCATCAAATACTCACAATCAATACCACATATTTCTAATTACATTCATTTTCTTCCTAGGATTACTAGTCAGAATTGATTTCTTCCTAGAACTTCTAGGAAGTTGGACAATACTTGACGTTTCCTGAGATCCCTGCACAACAATTGACAATCCTTGAGATCTTATCACATCAGTTGTAATTCTTCGAACCTATTCAATAAGATGATTATTAAATAGTAAAAAACTAATAATAAATGTAAACGATAAATTTTAACAATACGTACTGGTAATGTTGTCCTCGGTGTAGCAGTCGATTATTCTCCAACACTTTGAGATTGGTGCATACTAGCAGCAACCTAAACAAAATTCAATAAAATTATATTACATTTATTTAATAAGATTATATTAAAATACAAACAGTCTTCTTTCGAATCTTCATTTTCGGGTTTAGAGGTTGCTTGCATGTTATGTTGTTATGCCTCCATCTAAAAATATGAAGTGAAGAAGGTTTCTCCCAATGGTAAGAATTAAGATAAGCCTAGAACAAATCTTAAGAATCCCCTACAAAAAGTTTATAGTGCTTTCATGAAATTTTGCCCCATTCTAATTATATGTCTTAACTATAGCAAATCCTATTTTTTGACAAACTAGTCGAAAAGTAGTGCTTCGCACGTATTAAAGAATTCTAAAATTATATAATAAATCTTAAAATTATTATTAACATTGAAATAAATAAATAAACTTTCAAAATGTTATAAATCTAAAATAAAAAAGAACATAATAATGGTAATTTCTCATACTTACAAATAAACTACTACAAATAAAAGAAAATTTGAATATGTTGTGCATCATCTTGAAATGATAAATTATCTACAAGAATTTTTAAATTAAAGTACGCATGATCCTAATAAATTTATGTCGTAATATAAGATGAAAATAAATAAAAGAGAAAATTAAATATGACAAACTATTTTACTACGAATAATGAACATTGAAAATTATTACCTTTATTATAAAACTAAAAAAATTAAACATAAAAAGAAATCTTACAAACAGACAATAACTCATTGTATGGACTGAAATAATGTTTATGATATAATGAATAATGACCTCTAAAATCATAACATGATTATTCACATTCCTAATAACATAATGGTATAAAATACTAAATTTTATAAAGTATTAGTGAATAGAATTATAAATGAATTAAACAAAAAATACGTAATATTACACTATATTTAGTGGGACTTAAAGGGTAAAAAAAGAAAATCAAAAGTTTCTCTCCCTAAGCCCATTTTAATATAGTAGAATGAGGAGCCAATTGAGATATATTAAAATGTACGAATCCATTGCTTTTTGACAAATTATATGTTCCCCGTTCTTTTACTAACTAAATTTTTTTGGAGGGAAATTAGTCAATATAAATATTCAAAATTCAATATTAATTCAGTTAATTTCTACACAATCAGGTGATTTTTGTCAATAATTTTCAAGTAAAAGTTTTCATACAAAAGCAATAGGAAAAATGGAAGCAGCCAATTTGGATTGACAATATGAAAGACTTGACAATGTTAGAGGAAGATACCAAATACATGCACAATTCAATGTTTACCATAAGGGTTTTCATGGAAGGACAAGATAATGAGAATGACAGTCAAGACGAGAAAAATGCTGAAATTTTACAAAAATTTAAGTTGGTAGGGATGAGGCACCTTTTCATAAATTCGTACAAGTAAACAGAGAAAACACCAAAATCAATTCAACTACATCTATAAGCCTTAGTTTCACACAACGAAATCAGTTCATTTTAAACACCAAAATCAATTCAACTACTAATTTCAGCAAACCCTAATTTCATATAAATAAACCCTAATTTCAGAGATGCCGAGATTCAAAGAAAAAAAACCTAGAGGTTAAAAAATTCAGAGATTCAAAATCAGAAATTCAGAGATCCAAAAACTTATTTCATAGAAGAAGGAAAAGAGGAGAAGATGAACGAGAAGAGGAGAGAAAGAAAGACAAGAGGAGAAGAAGAAAGACGAAGAAGATCTCACCTACAACGACAAAGCTTGGTCATGTCCGGTGAGAGAGGCTCCAGAAATTGTTGATCGCTGCTCCAACAAAAATCGAGCCATGAAAACCCATAATTGGAAGAAAAAAATGAATAATCAAAATATAGTACATATCCGAAAGAATTTCTCAAAAAAATTTGACCTCTTTAACCTTGAGATCTGGCCAAAAACCCGAATCCTAGCCCTCTTCCATCTCTGTCACGATGAAACCTTTCCCCCTCCCCTGTAATTTTCAATTTAGGGCGGTAAAAGACAAAGACTAAAAGTAAAAGTTAAAAAAGTTAAAAAAGACTAGCTTCACTTCACCTAACTTCCGTTAATAGACGTTAGGCACGTGCGTGGCACGTGCCTTTTAAGGTTATTTTTTATGAAATTTCTAACGGGATGTATATTTTACAGTTTAGTCAAAGTGCAGAGATATAAAAATATGAAGAAAAAAATATAGGGATATAATTTACAGTTTGATCAAAGTACATGAATGTATTTAACATTTTAGTCAAGAAAATAATCGTGATATTATTCATTTACAATAATCATCACTTTCATTATTCAAGATAAAATGTCATAATTAAGTGAGACCCTATTTGCTACATGAATAGTATGGATGTTTGTTTTTCTTAATTTTGTTCTCACCATATTAATTAGAGATTAAGAAATAGAGTTTGTTTGTGTAATTTCTCTTAATTTGAATGTCTTAATCTATGGTTTGTAAGTGAATTGCTTCAATTCCATGAATGTCTGTCTACGTGTTAAAGAATGATAGGATTGACCAACACCAATTGAAAGAGAAGAGGTATGCCATGGAAAAATGGTCAAATTTCTAAAGGAAGATAATTTAAGAAATTACGTGAGAAAGGCATTTTACGGGATAAAAAATGATAATGTTTCGTTATTTTTAACACAAGTCAAAATATGATCCACCACAGTTTCGTTAGATTCGGCTTTTAAGTTGTAGGAAAGGCAATTTGATTCATTCAATTGCAGATGTGGTCTTACGGAAAACGATCCCCTTGTTAAATTAGTTTTGGCATCAACGCCAACATCATCTTGGCATAAACTTGAGGTAAAAAGATAATTTTTATTTTTATTTTATTTTTGTTAGAACGAATCTAGACTACTCATTTTTATAATAAACAGTCTATATTTAACATGATTCTCTCACCATCATGAAACAAAAGAGAATCACAATCCTAATCCTACTTATCTATTTAAATAATTTTGACATTCAAAAAAATCCCTTTATTAAAATATCGGGCATCTAATAAAATATGTATTAACCGTGTTTGACAAGTATTTCTAAGACTCAGAAAAAGATGTCAATTAAGGGAATAAAAAAAATAGAAGAAAATGTCAATTTAGTCCAAACAAGACTGAAAAATCAAGCAAGAAAAGCATTGGATGATGGATCCTTTTCTTTTATTGTGGAATGGAAAGCTTCTTAATAGTCTGAAGCAAAAAAACATCTGTACAAGAGATTGTAAATACAATTACAATCAATTTTTTTTTAAAATTTTTTTATTTTAACTGAAAAAATAAAGGAAATTCAGTTCTCAATTCATAATCAATAGCATAAGATTTGCAATTTACAATTTACAATTGAATGAGAAAATCACTGAATTCTGATAAGCAAATGAGTATGGTTTCTTGCAGAAAACCCTCATCAGGCTTTGTTGTGAAGAATCGCCAACTTATAAACACAAATTAGCAAGTGCTTGCTGAATTTTCCTTTCTACTCGTCCTTTTCCTTCTCATTTTCCTTTTCCTTGTGTTCACCAAGAACAAATTCTACATACAAATCCTTGAGAGCAATCACAACTGTTGTAATCAGCGGCCCCATAATCGCACCCTGATTAAACAAACAACACTTAAAACTACTCAACTCTTCCAAACCACTCTCATAATTTGAACATAACACTTCAACAGAAATTCATGCCATTATTGCTAAACTGGTTCACTGATGGGATTATCATTACAGAGGCACAGCATTATCAAGAATTTGCATACTAGTCAAAAACGAATGTAATTGCAGAGAATAATAATGAATACACAAGGAAAGGAAAAAATGAAAATAAAGCTACACTATACCTCCAATGCTGATGGGAACAATGTCATTCCACCAATGACGCTAAGCCCGATCAGGTAATCGCTATGTCCAGGTATATCCTCTTGAATATCCGATGCACCATAATCCATAAGCGCAAGGTGAATAACTGACAAACTGATTGCTACTATATATCTACCTTCCACCACCAGCTGCAAAGCTGCTGGTATTGTCGCAAACCATGTTGGAAAGATTGGTAATAACGGACTGACGAATGCAAGGACAGTTGACATGTATACGAAATGTATTTTATAGAGTCTAAACAAAAGCCATGTGAGACATCCGTGATAAACTGCAAGCTCAGCCGTGGCCAAAAGAACCCCCGAAACAGCATTATCAAGAACTTCAACACATCTACCTCTCGTAAATTTTGACATGGGGAGCATATTTACAACTTGCTCAGTCACCCCACCGGATTCTGATGTGATAAGAGAATATAGAACCCAGAAGAAAACTACTGACTGAGACACAAAGTTGAAGACCTCAACAGCTCCAGAGACGATAGAGTTTCCAATCGAAAACACGAGTTTTCCGCTACCTCCTACCACTAATATACCACTAGAGAATACATGTTTTGCTACATCCATCCCTCGAACAGCATATCCTTTCGCCTTCTCGACTACATCCACCCTGGTGATTATCAATTCTCTAATTAGTGCATCAGATTCTGTATATATCTGTCCCCATTCCCTATTACTCACCCGATTTCTCAAACTTATAAACTTCTCTGCATATGGTGATGGACTAATCAAAGCTGTCGAAGGCCCTGAAGAGTTACCAGCTGGAGTTGCTATAACAAAATGCTTAACCCCATTCACGAATTCTGCCATGTTATATTGCACTGCCAAGCTATCGATATTCTCCAAAACTGTCTGGTAAAACTTAGTAGTGTAATTATCTACCATTCCAGGTACGTTATTGTCTTCCATCCACTTCTTAAAACCAATCTTCTCTGCGTAATTACTCTCTTCGACATGTACTTTCAATGATATCATTGCATCTTTGCCCTCAACTCCAATCTTATATGAGAAGAGAAGAAGTCCGACTAAAAATCCAACTATCATAGCAACAATTAATCCGATTGCCACAACCGTCTTCAACCTTTTCAATATCTTTCTCGTGAAAATAGCACTGATTGCAGTGCGACGGAAGCTAGAGCTCCTAAGCGACGATATGGTCGCATTTACTGTCTTAGAACTTAAAACGAAGCCTAATCCAAGGAGTGCTACAGACACAACAGCACCAAGATTCTCATATGCAATTACAAATAACCATAATGAAAGAAGCCATCTTAACAACTTCGAAAATGCACTTCGATTTCGCATCGAATTCTCTGATTTAGGCCTCCTGAGAATAACCCGGAAACAAACCTCACGGATTTCAACGAGGGTATCTAAAAAAACTCGAAACACAGCAAAAGGGATGGCCAAAATAGTGTCGGTGAGACCCGAGTTGAGGGGCTCAGACCAAAATTCAACAATGGTTTGTTGAATGCCTCTGAGAGGGATGGAACAAAGCATAGCCCATTGAAGGGGTTTGAGATATTCCTCTAAAAGCTTGAAGAGAGTGTAGAGGATGAAAATGGAAAAGGCAAGGCCAGCATGAGCCATGGCTATGTAGAGAGCGAGTCGTACCTCAGGATCATCACCACCTGATGAGAAGGACGATTTCGATTTTGATTCAGACGATGGTGGATTCTGGGGGGACTGAGGGGCCGAGCTTGGTTTTCGGATTGAAGCGGATCTGAACATGTCCTGCCATGGAGGACTCCAAGTGTTTGAATCCGTATTTGGGTCCGTATATGGAACAAGTTCCATTTTACAGAGACAAAAATTTCAGGACAAAATCAGAATACCCAGCTGTGAGAGAGAGAGAGAGTCAGTGGAAAAAGAAAGAAGAAGCGGGATATTGTTTTACGCAGGAGATGAATTTGTGGTGTTAGAATTAATAGTGATAAAATGATTGTAGAACTGGTTGTTTGCTTGCTTTTAGCTTTATCTATACTCGTCAACTACAAAGTCAATGATTGACAGACAATTTTGATGTTCCCGAAAAGCTGACCCGTTTGCTACTCCATAATTTCTTTCTCCCCCCCTTCTATTTTCTCAACAAAAAGCTTCTCCTTTTAGCTTTTTCTTACTTGTGTCAACCTTTTCGGGTTAGTAATTGGCTGATTTCTATATAAAAAAATGTATCGGAATAAAAGAAATCAATAATAAATTCCTCAACAATGACAAAACCACTTATCAATATTATCATCACATATATAGCTTCTATTCAATCTTAATGATTCTCAATAGTGATGATATTCACAGCTCAAAACTGGATTTTTTTTTATTTTACTCTGTTTTGTGGTGCTATCCTTATCATTCTCATGCTATTGTCACTCACTTCCTCTATATTCATTAAATGATTCTCATTATTATATCTTTTTTTTCAAATGACTACCAAATATTCAAATTTCTAATATATGTAGTCAAAATTCAAAACATATCATTTCGAAGAATGTCGACTTCTAAAGAAATCTAGCATTTCATTGATAAAGAGTGTGAATGCCATGAAAGAAACAAACAATATTTTAAAGATATTTCTTGTATGCTATAAATTATTTAAGAATAAAATGAGATTCATTAATTGTAAAAGAAAATATTTATAAACAAATTGAAGTTACTACTTCCAAACTAATCAGCTGTACAATCAGAGTTCCTACCTTCACTTTCAAATATCATTCCACAATTAACAAACTAATAGCATTGTTTAAACAATCCCATCACAGTTTTTTTTACCCATTTCACCTTCATTCATATAAAATAAAACATTTAACTCCTCTCTGTCCATCGCTAAACTCAAAGAACGGGACATCCTGTAACCTTAACCCCAGGTGCTGTTGGGCATTTGGCCAACGGACAATGGTCGTCGTTGTCGAGACCCCACCATTCAGGTCCAATTATATCCTTAGATTGGAGAGCGAAATAGAGCAGAATTGCCATAAAGGCAAGCCCGGCATCCAAAGCAGCTGACAATATATAGTTATGTCTTGCCCACCATCCTTTGAACTTTCTGTAAACATAAAAGTTGAAGAAAATACCAACTGCCCCCCATGCCCAATAGTTCACCGTTCGTGCCGGTGGAATCCCCCCTGATCCCGCTAAGATGATTGGAAAATTGATAAGCTGAATCCACCTTTTTTCGGGATACTTGCGAGAAAGATACCAAACGGGGACAGGAGCAAGCAAGCCAATTAGAAAGAACCAATTCATCTCTGGATAAATTCCTTTCTTTGTGAACATTCTGCCTGGACCTACAACTCCCCATATGATTGATGCATTGTAGAAAACATCATCACCTGGACATGTCCATGGACTTCCTTCTGGCAACAGATCTGTATCACATATGTTCTCTACTGTTGTTAGAAGCCACCATGCTGTGCCAAAGTATACACTAGAAGCGACTACGGTTCCAACTAACTGCACAACGAACATGGATCTGGGAGGGATCTTCATATAGTGTCCTAATTTAAAGTCACTAACAAACATGAGTGCCTGTGACATGCTAATATAGCCATACGTCTTAAATGTCACATTAGCAAGTGGCTTCCCTGGGTACATATATCCTATGATGAGCTCCGTGATCACGTTCAATCCCGGTTGCTACACATAAATGAAAGATGCATCAATTCATCAATTCACTTTAATGAGAATGATTTAATTAATATATACACAATTTGAGTTGAATCATATATATTAGACAGTACTAAGCACCATGTTTGTGGTGGCTTGAATAATTCCGATGGGCAAAGTGAAGAAGAGTGCAATGGCACAAGCAAGTATAAGTCCCCACCATGGAAGTTGGAGTTGCTTGTCAAAGCCTTCACAAGCATACAAAGAAAGAACAAACATTAATATCAAAATAACGTAGAACCACCATTGAGGCACTTCTTTATAGTTCTTCTTCATCAGCCTCGTGTGCACGTCGCCTAGCTGATTCCCCAAAGCATCTGTCGTTCTTCTCCACAGCTGCCATATTGCCCTGCTCGTATTTTTCACAAAAACAGTAAGATCATGACATACATTATTGCACAAAAGAACTGAGATGGATTTCATAATGATAGGATACTTACTTCCCATGGAAAAGTACAACATGTGAAACAGTTGCTGTTAAGGTTGCGAAGCTCAACCCGTAATTATAAGCAAAGAGTACGCTCAGATAGAGTTTGCTGTAGCCGTTATAGGCGACTTCATCAAGCTGAAAAGTTTTGTCGTTCAGAATTCGACTGATGTTGTAGGTTTTACCAGTGGAGTCGAAAGTGTGAGAGGATATTAAGGGGAATCGTCTAGCTTCGTACGCGTTAGTCCAGTAAGCAATAGGGAGCACAATATAAATGACCACCACAAATCCAATTAAGGTATTTACAATGGCAAAACCAGGAGTGGCCAATGGACTGCCCAAGAAGCCAGCAACAGTGGACCAATCAATGCCAAATGAACCAATGCCTAAGCCATGGAGCCCAGAGCCAATCTGTTGAGCAAGGATGGAGTCCTTCCATACGAGACACACAAATGATATGGTCGTTATGGACGGAAAAAGATAGCTCGGGACTATGTAGTATGCAAAACTACATATGAAAACCAGGAAGAAGAACTGTAGCCGAGTACGCCCTCCTTTAGGTCTCTTCTCTTTCTCGTGCAACGCCCTGTCAAGGTATTTCACAGCAAATTTCATATTTAGTACGACTACAATTCATCAGTTCATATATTATCCAGTCAGTCGTTTTGTTTCAACGCCAAAGCGGTAAGTAAATTAAAAGTTGTACCTGAACAAAGAGACCTGGACAAGGTTTGCAGGCCACCACATGTAAGGGGAATCAACAAGGAATTGTCTGAACAAACCAGCCCATCCATATCCAAGCATCTGTTAATTTTCATTTTTACAGAAATCAGTTCCTTCTGTCAATGTTATTCAATTCTAGATCTTAAAGAACACAAAACTGGATAATCATCTTCCAAACTACAAATAGATAATTCGGAAAATGTCATTAATGAACATCATTTGACCTGTGTAGTTTGTGACAGCAACATGGCTGCTACAGGATGAAGATTCCTATGATAGAAAGCCTTCACGATCGTAACAATATTCAAAGCGTAAACACTGTTCGATCCTGAGTTGGCAAATATGGTGATCAGAACGTGTTCTTTCAAGGTGAAACGCCCCGGATTCAACGAAAAAGACCATTTCGTGAACGGAACTGGGATCGATTTTTTCGGGAGAGTTGCAGCCATTAGCTTTCCAAGAGGAAGAACAAGAATTTGTGCAGAGACTGAGGAGACATAAAGCTGATTCTGACGGTAACCAAAAAATTGGTTCACAAATGCAAGAAGAGCGCATGATAAGAGACCAAGAACCCATGTTCTGAATGTCAAGGCTGGCTCTGATGGGTCATCTGTTGGTGGAACTGTCAATCTTACTTCCTCAATTGGGCAATCATCCACCTCCTTTTCTCCTACATCAAACAATAATTAAAATTTAATTAACGGACACCCATTAATGATTTAAAATTAAAAAGAAAGATCTGAATTCATGGCCCATGATCATCAACATAGATAAAATTATAAAACATAGATTCCTATTACCATGGATTCTAGTTCTAATCATTACCAGATTTAAAATACAAAGTTATATTAAAAAATTATTTTCAAACATCAAAAGGACAAGAGAAAAAAACTATCTTTGCTTTCACCATTTTTCATGGATGTAAAAACCGAAAACTTCAGAACAGATTTACTTGGACGAACATTTAGTGGGCAAGACCCTTTTTTTATTAAACAAACCAAAGAATCAGAACAAAACAATAAAAATGCATAAAGAAGAAAGCCAAAGAGAAACAAGAGATTGTATGTATACCATTTATGTCAATATCAAAACCAAGCTTCTCCTCTGGAAACTTGGACTGAGGGATCTCACCTTCCAAGCTCCCTGTCATCTCTCTTTCTCTCTCCCTCTCTGTCTCTCTCCTCTTCCTGGTACAAAAACAATCACAGATTCCTCGGTGGTTCTAACTTTCAAGCAGCTTTATAAAAATAAGATACTCTTTTTTTTGTCTTTAATATTTAATGTTGCAAATTGCCTGACTCTCTGCAAAACAAAAATATATAAAGAAGACGCATGCACATTCACAGTCTGTCAAATACCAAAAAGATCAGAAATTGTCTCATAAAAAATGCTGTAAATCCTCAAAATAGGAAAAGAAAGGTCAAAGATTCAAATCCTATATATAGATACTCTGATAATTACGCATTTGTGAATCTCTATTTGTGTTTAAGTTTATATTCTTAGTAAACATGAACCTACCCTGTTTTTCAAGCATCATTGACTTTTTATTCATGTGAATGTCGAATGCTATGAATTTTATCTATCTGTTGGGGGCTCCTTAATGAATGGGAGGTCGGTTTTAAAGTTGGTTAGTTAGCTATAAACGTTTAAGGATGAAGAAGGATCACAGCTATTTTATCTCAAAAAATACAAAAAATCAATGCTTTTCATTAAAGCCTATGTGAAATTAGCACTATTACATATTTCATATTTGCCCATAAATCATGTGAAATAAAATGATGACTTAAATCTCGACCGTAGAAAAATATGACTCGAACTCATGATATTATAATATGAGTGTAGAATATTGTGTCAACCCATTTGATCATCATATTTCTTAACTTAATTACTATTTACGTTGTTATTTACATAGAATATTTGTTCTCACGTAATTTAGTTAGACAAGCATAGTGCGACATTATTAATTAACATAGATTGATAATAGCCGTTACTTAAGGGTAGATATATGTCGGATTCTTTTTTGTCAATTAGAAAATTTAAATACTAAAAGAAGAGATTTACTCTACTCAAGTTTGAAATTCGTTGTTGCCAAATTTGTTTTATCTTAATTTGGCTACTATCTTTATCTTGTTATTATAATTTTATATATTGATTTGTGTGCCAAAATTTAAAATCTAAATCATCCAGTTTTTTTAGTAAGTCAGAGTCTTGACCTCTCGATGGATATAAAGAGAGAAAGAGATAAATGAACATCTTAAGTTGTATATAAGATGAGACTTAAATTAATTAAAGTTATAATAGTGTTTTTACGTGGATTACGATTTAGAATAAATTGTGCTTAATTAAATAATATGGAAATATTTATAAAGAGTATTTTGACAATCATTTTTGAGAAATCTAGACACTTGCGGATATGATATCTAATTCCTAGAAAAACTCTGATAAAATGTCCTTTTAAAAGTGGACATCATTATATTAATTAGCATAAAATGATTCGGTGAAGAAAAAGAAAATAAGGTGTGAATGACGATAGATATGATAAAAGCATGAAATTGATATCAGGGATTAATACTGTTTTCCTATTTATTTTTTGAGAAAGCTAGTATATTTTTATGAGAAATCAATTAATTTAGCCATGCAACTGCAACTGCAAGTGCAGGCAGCAGTAAGCTTTACTGCAGATAGTCGCGAAGGGACAACTTGCTAAATAATATTAGGAACAAAATTAATATTTTTTTAGCAGTGAGATTACAAAACCTTATTGAACTTCAATTGGGCGTTGTGATGTGGTTTTGACTTGTGATCTTGAATCTACCTACCTCAACTTTGTTAAGTATAGTTAGTTGTTAGTGTTGGTCTATTATTAGTTAAATGTTTAATTGTCTTTTTGCTATCTTATCTTTTTATAAATATCGTCTAAATCTTTACCTCTATCTAATATTTTTTGTATTTCTCAATTATCTGTCAAATTGTTATCCGTTTACTAGTTATGTATTGAGCATAATTGTATGTTTAGTTTTGATACTTCTTGTTTCTGGATTCAAGAGAGGGAAACATGAACCCTTTTGCATAAAATGACTATATATAAATAAACTCTATCCTATACCTAAAAATATGTCTTCTTCATTGAATGTTGCATTTTTTAGCTCCAAACAACCTGATTTTCTTTGACATTTTCGTTTAGGCCATCCTAGTGACGAAATTGTTAAATAAATTCTCAATAAATGTAATATCTCTTGTAATGATTATGCTTTAAATGGTTGTATTTGTATTAGCTGTGTTTCTAATAAAATGTCAAGATTTCCTGTTGGTACTTCTGAATCTGTCTCTACTTATCCTTTATCACTCATTCATTCAGATGTTTGGGGTCCTTCTCCCACTGTTTCTGTTTTAGGATATAGATACTATGTTTTATTTATTAATAATATGACTCATTTCACATAGTTATTTTCTATTAAAAATAAATCTGATGTTTTGTCTGTCTTTAAGAGCTTCCAACCCCTTGTTGAGAATATGTTCTCAACTAAAATCCAAACCTTAAGGACTGATGGAGGAGGTGAGTGCTCTAGTCTTGCTTTCTAATCTTTTTTGGCTGAAAAGATATTTGGCATCAAAAGACTTGTCTCTATACACCTCAACAAAATGGAATTGCTGAGCGAAAATATAAACATTTGGTTGAGACATGCCTTACTCTTCTTCATCGTTATTCTTTTCCTTTAAAATCTAGAATTTTGCATTTGTGACTGCCTCTTACTTAATTAACAGGATGCCAAGTTCTACTCTTAAGAATCAATTTCCTTTTGAAATGTTATTTGGAAAGCTTACTGATTATAGTAGACTTAGAGTTTTTGGGTATGCATGTTATCCCAATCTTAGACCTTATATTCAAAATAAATTTCAACGTAAGAGCTTACAATGTGTTTTTCTCGGATATGCTCTTAATAAAAAAGTTTATCTTTGTTTTGATAAGACTACCAATCGTTATTATAAATCTAGAGATCTTGTATTTGATGAAAAACAGTTTCACTTTGCTACTGCTCCTCCAATGTCTACTTCCAGCAATGTTTCTACTAGTCCAACCACTTCAGGTACAAATTATGTCTCTCTATTTCCTCTTCTTAGTATTTTACTTCATTCTAAATCCTTGTCTATGCCTGCTACTAGTCCTACTACTAATTTGAACTCCGAAGAAATAAATATTATTCATACTGGTTTGCCTTCTATTTTACCTAATCATGACGCTACGGATATATATTTCCATTCTAGCCTACATTCTGATCCGAATAATATTAATTTTGCTGCTATTTTGCGTTCTAACTTGCATAATTCTGGACATACTACTACTAAATCTACTGAATTACATAGTAATAGATCTGAGTTATAGATTACTTCTGCTGCTGGAATTTGTGATATAATTGCTGAAAATTCTGCTACTATGCACGAGATATCCAATTCTAATTTGAATTCTAGCATGACTGATGTGCATACTAGATCTCTTCATGTTACTATTGTTGGTCCTTCCAGTGTCGATATTCTCGTGACTGCTTCTCCTATCACTAGCACTAGGAACATTACTTCACATACCAACACGCAGTCTTTACATCCCATGCAGACTCAGTCTAAGTCTAGAATTTTCAAGAAGAAATATTTTGCTACTTCTTACACTGTTGCTGCAAATTTTGAACCCCACTCCTTTACTACTGCTTCTAAGTGTCCTGAATGGGTTCAAGCTATGAATTCTGAATCTGCAGCTCTTATTTTCCAAAACACTTGGACCTTCATGCCTTTGCCACCCAACAAAAACCTTATTTGTTGTAGTGTACAAAATAAAGTACAACCCTAATGGGACTATAGCCTGGCATAAGGCCAGGCTTGTGCATAAGGCCAGGCTTATGGCATAAGGCGAGGCTTGTGGCAAAAGGCTATCATCAACAACCCGATCTTGACTATGATGAAACCTTTAGTCCCGTTATTAAAAGGCTCATTATTAGAATCTTGTTATCTTTAGCTGCTATCTATGGTTGGCCATTAGACAGTTTGATGTTAAAAATGTATTTCTACATGGTACATTGAATGAAGAGGTTTATATGTGTGTAAACTTAATAAATCTTTATATGGTCTAAAACAAACTCCATGAGCTTGGTTTGATAAGTTTACTAGTCACCTTCAATCTCTTGGCTTTGTTGGATCTCAAGCTGATACTTTCTTATTTGTTAATGCTTCTTCTACATCTCTCACTTATGTTTTGCTTTATGTTGATGATATTATGATTAGTGAGACATAAATATTGATCACCTTGTTCACACTTTAAACCAGGAATTTGACATGTTTGACTTAGGTGACTTAAAATATTTCTTAGGTATTGAAATTAGTAGAATTTCTCATGGTATATATGCAAACAAACATAAATATGCAAAATATTTACTTCTTAAATCTGGTATGATTCAAGCCAAATCTTGTCATTCTCCTTGTTCCACTAAAACACATTTGTCTACTCATATTGATTCACTATTGTCTGATGTTACTTTATATCGTATTATTGTTTATAGTCTTCAGTATCTTACTTTTATTCGACCCGATATAAACTTTGTTGTCAATAGGGTGTGCCAATTCATGCACTCTCCTACTACTACTCACTTTGCTACTGTAAAAATGATCCTAAGGTATGTGGTAGGTACTATTAATCATGGTATTTGTTTTAAATCTGGTTCTCTTCATTTGCAGGCCTTCAGTGATGTTGGCTGGGCTGGAGATCCGGTTGATCGTAGATCAACATCGGGCTTTGTGATTTTTCTTGGATCAAATCCAATTTCTTGGTGTGCAAAGAAACAAGCTACAGTAGCCAGATCTTCAATCGAAACTGAATATAAAGCTCTAGCCAACACTGCAGCAGAGTTGATTTGGCTCCGCCAGATTCTTCGAGATATGCATGTCTACCAAAGTCAAGCTCCTGTTTTATACTGCAACAACACTTCTGCGATTTCTTTGGCATCTAATCTTGTTTTCCACGCTAGGACAAAGCATGTAGAAATTGTTCGGGAACGTATGATGAAGAAAGATTTAGTGGTTAAGCATGTTTCCTCTCCAACAACGACTTGCTAATTTGTTTACCAAACCGTTGTCCACGTCTCAGTTTAGTTTTCTTAAGGAAAAACTCATCCACTCTTCCGGGATGAGTTTAGGGGGGTGTTAAGCATAGTTATTTGTTAGTGTTAGCATGTTATTAGTGAAGGGCTTAATTATTTTTTTGCTATCTTGTTACTTTAAGTATGCTTGTCCTCCTTCTGTTTTATTTTGATGAGAAAATCACTTTACTCTTTTTCTCATCTCCCTTCGCTCTCTCTTTGGCTCGCCCTCTCTGTTTCATCTCTCTAAAATTCTCCACAAACTTGTCTTTTTTTAATTGGGTCATCTTAGTCATTGTTTAATATTTATATCTAAAGATCCTTTAATATATTTAAAATAAAAAATATAATATAATACCATGATACAATGATATCACAATACCTTGATGCTATAATTTATAAAAAATAAATTGATATTACGTTATTTATATTGTCGTATCATGAAAATAAGTCAGCACGTACAATTTATTTTTGGCTAAAATATAAAATACCCTACACTTTGACTAAACCGTAAATTATACCCTTACATTTTTTCATATTTTTATACCTATGTACTTTGACTAAACTGTAAAATATACTCTTCAGTGATTTTTTTAGTTAATTTAACAGAAAATTAACTCCATACATTTCCTCCATTATCTCCTTATATTTCTATTATTTCTCTCAATTTACCCACACTACTTTGTACCTATAAATAACTCTCTTCTTCCCCTCATTTGCACTTTCAACGTACTTTTCAGATTTGATTTTTTTCTTTCCTTTAATGAATTTTTTTGACTTAAAAATCTGCTTCATTTCTACTGTAATGAAATTCGCTTCATTCTTAAAAAATATGCTTCATTCTTAAAAAATCTACTTCATTTTGAAATTTTCCATTTTAAAATGAAAATTTTCCCCACACCTAAAAAAAACTGCTTCACAAAAAAAATGTGATTCACATAAAAATGACTTTCATATATTCATCATCACATAAATTCATAAAATATTCAAATTCAACCAAAATAACCAGCATTTCATACAAAAAATCACAAAATAACCAGCATCCTATACATAAATTCATAAATTCTCAATGGTCAAATAATATATAACTCTTAGTTGATTTGAAAGTAAAAGGATATAAATATCAAATTCACAATTACATAAAAGCAATAAAATCCTTAACAAAATTTAGATTCAAGATAAAATAATCCTCAAGAGGCAGTCTTTTTCAACTTCGCAAACTCTTGCCTCACCAAACCAACCCTCTAAATGAAACAAATGTCATTTGTTAGTATAGTCAGAATACGTAATAAGGACCCCAAAATCAAAAACAGGAAACAACTTCAAAGTTCAAAGAAACATATTTTTATATCACCAACCTTCATGTTGGCCAACATAAGCTTGAACCTGTCAAAGTCATTGAGGGACGCCATTTTCTTCTAGACGATCAGCTTTCTGCCCCAAGAGCTATTCTCCTTCTTCTTTTGAACATATGCACATGAAATCTTTTTTATTTCTTAAACCCAAAGCTAATGAACAAGGAAATGTTATTTACCAAAAAAAACAAGGAAAAGTCAAAATATTATAAGATAATAGCTTACCACCAACCTTCATAACTTCAACGAGTTCCTTCTTCCTAGGTACCCTCTTGATGTCAATTTTTAAGTCGGTAAGTGAAAGCCTTTTGAAGTTCATTTGGGACCTCACCATATCAAGTATATCAACAAGAGCCTGTACATACACAAATATATTAAATACTATGTAACTAATCGATAGTTTTCATAAACTAGTTCTTCTATTTACACTGAAGTATCAAAACCGATGGAGTAACATGTTAGCTGCTCCAGTGAAAATATTTTACTACATGAACTTTTGATGAATTGGTCATACACGATAAAAAAACATTATAGAATTACTGAAATAATAATACAACTTAAGAAACTTGGCATCACAACCCGATGGAGATGATGATAACTGAATATTCCAATTTAACTTTTCAATTTGAATAACCATTACAACAGGTAAGCAGATAATGATGTACAACACTACAAATCAATTCCATGTCCAATCAAGTGTAAATCAATATCGTTTTTCAATAAAAAATACAGAACAACAAAAGGGAGTATATAACTGACCGAGTCCAAAAACAAAATCAAGACCAGAGATAAAGTTTACACCCGAGATAAAAGCACATAAACTGAGCGAATCTAGAAAACCCCATGAAATAGATTCATCCCCGAAATAGAGAACATAAATTGCCCAAATAGAATAGTACATAAATCACCGAAATTGATAACAAAACCGAGCAAATCCAGACCAGAAACTAACGAACAGTGAAATAGAGTACATACTCAATAGAAGAATCCAGAAATTTTGACCACTTTGAGCTCAGATCTGGCAAAATTTTTTGACCTAAACCCTCCCTATGCCTGTTGCACGGTAGCTCTTTCCCTCCCCTGCATTTTCGAATTAGGGTTGTAAAAGAAAATACAAAGTAAAGGTAAAAAAGTAAGAAAAATTAACTTACATTAACTTCTGTTAACATACCTGTTAAGGTTATTTTTTACGGAATATTTTACGGAAGGGTATGTTTTATAGTTTTATCAAAGTATATGGATATACAAATATATACAAAAGTATAGAGGTGTAGTTTGCAGTTTAACCAAAGCGCGAGGTTGTATTTTACATTTTAGCATTTATTTTTCTTGAAAATATATTAAAAGTTTGAAAATCTAATAATTCTTTCATTCAATGGATATTATAAAACATTTAATTCGTAATGATTTTCATATCATCATAAATTGAATTGATGAATGAATCTTCTAAGGGATTTGACAAAAAAAATCTTCAGAAGGAAACTAAATTGAAGAATGAAGGTAAACCGCTTTGTTTGGGTGATTTAGAAAATTATTTTCTAAATATTCATCTCCATGACGGGATTGTTTTCTTTGTTTCTTTTAGTTATTATAGATAATTCAACATTTTATTAAATAAATGAAATGTTAGTTTTGCATAATAGATCTAGAAAATGGTTTTTTATCAATAAAAACTTTTTCCTTTCTAGCGTCACTTTATATAGAGAATAGAGTAATTTATAACAAATATGTAAAGAGTTTTGGAATAGCCCAATTTCATTACTTACCAAAAGAAAAAAGGAACGAAAGTTGCTAAATATGAAATTAGTAAAAATATTAATAATAAATATAGGATTATATGTATCATTAACCTTTAATGTATATACATTAATAAAGTTCGAAAATAGTATTTTATTGATTTTATACATAAATGGCAGAAGTTTTTTGCAAAAAGATGACACTTCAAAAATATTAAATAACCAATTATCTAAAAAAAAAAGTCAATGGATAATATAGTTAGTCCAGTTCACCTTTGTTTTTATGGATTACTAACCGTATTTGACAGGTTTTAATTTTCACGATTTACCTTTTTAAGATTGGATAATTTAAACTGACTTCCCATTGTCCTCCCAACCCCCAAAAAAAAAAGTTTTATGTCTGAGATTTAGAAATTTAGTTTTGTATGATTGATTGCACGTGTACAATATATGTGAGAATTGATTGTCTATCGTTGGACTCTAACAGCAGACACATCAATTTAATAATTTCAGATCATATGATCAAATTTAAAGATTTATATTGTACTAGAATATTTGGAGAAAAGATAAAAAAAATTATATTTTTTAATTTTTAACATTTGTTTTGAGCGATCTAATTGACGTGGATGACTCATATTCAACTTCTCATCCGCATTTGCTAGGCACCACAAAGATCCAAATCTAATATATATNTCAGAAAAACAATAATTAGGTGATAGAAATTGTACGTAAATAACACTATAATGTTATTACTTGAAAGTTTTAAATTAGCACTAAAAAAAGTAAAAATGACAGAGTTAAAAATTATCACGTTGAAATAGCAATTTAAGCATTACAGCCATACAAATAGAGGTGTAATCGGTTCGGTTCGGCTCGATTTAAGTGATATTTTCAAACCGAATTGTAAAAAATATATTTTACTTATTAAAAATGAACTGAACCGTCATTGTATGTAAACTGAACCAAACTGAATGGTGAAAAACGGTTCGGTGTGGTTTTGCTGTTTGTTCAAAACTCAAAAAAAAAAATATTTTCCTCTTGCATTTCTTAGAACAAAGGAAATTGTGAAGTGAATTAGAAAATGCGATGAAAATAGAGCAAGTGAGCGTATAAAATTAAAATGGGGAACCACATCTCAAAAAGAAAAACAAGTTACTAAATCTCAAATTCAAACTTTAAGCAAAGAAATTAGAATACACAATGTATCTCAACAAAAATGACAGATCCACCTCCAATAAACCATAAAGAAATTAAACAAAAATAGAAAAGAAATAAAATAAATAACGTTAGCTTAGTTGTAGCCTATAGTAGCTTCTAGAGAGAGATATATACAACCTACTATAAGTAGATCTGGTGAGGGAGAAGAAACCAAGAGGAATAGGTGGCTGAAGACGCAGAGTCACAGTAGATCTGGGACCACCAAGACGGCTAGAGGCAGAGCCGCAAAGCCTCTGTAACGACGATGGAGAAACAAGGATGACACACCGCGAGGAGCTACTACAGCGAAAAGGGAGCTTCACGATGACATATCTGCTAAGATGATGATGAATCTGTTTGGTGTTTACGGTGAGCCATGACTACGATGAAGGAGGGGAGAGAGAGAGAGAAAGACGTGAATGAAAAATGAGGGGTAGGGTCATGAGATATTGAGATTTTTATAAGAGAATTCGGTTTGTTCTGTTTCATTCGGCTTGAGAGTGAAAATCAAAAACTGAACCGAATAAAAAATTTTAACAGAATAGAAACCAAACCGAACTGCTTAAAATTATTACATTGATCGATTCGCTTCGGTTCGGTCCTGTTCGGCCGGTTTAATCAGTCTGGTCGGCTTTCCTTACACCCCTACATACAAAAATATATTTGTAAAATGAATATTGAATGGTGGAGTTTTTTCTTGTGACCATCACTCCAACTTCAAAGCTTGCTACTTGGTGAGTGCTTGAGATTGGACCTAGCATTGTAGAATTAGCCCACAAAATGAATGGTTTTCAGTTAATGAATGGGCAAAAGTTACATCATCCATCATGATGGTTTTGATTCAACTCTTTTTGCTTTCATTTGGCCAACAACAACAATAGGATAGCTTTTTTCTTAAGATATATATGAGATTGTCAACAATGAGAATCATTTAGGTTTTGTTTGTTTGGGAAAAATCTTGGATCAGTAGTGGGAATGGCTAGTTGAAACCATTCATTCCCATATTTGTTTCGATATATTAAGGATTCAGAAGGGAGAGGCATTTAAATTTTAACTTCCATGGGATTAGATGCCCCTATTAATTCCCAAATCCTGTGTATGACACAAACAACTAATGATTACCTTGTCTCAATGATTCCTTAGTCCTTTTTGTAGTTTTAAGTTAGTATATATCATTTTTCTGGAGTCTATCGACCATCCTGATTATAATATGTAGGAGAACAAATAAATTTCTATGCCTAGTAATTTGTACGACACATTCTCTAGTTTCAGTAATTATACAAAATTCTTCACACTTAGTAACTTGATGTGAAAGGTCAAGAATATCATTCTCCATTTGACATTTCAATATTTCAGTGTCTACTAATATTAAATTTCAGTAAAAAAGAAAAGAAAATATTTGTAGTATATTCTCAAATACTGATTTATACAAATAATAATTTAGTAATTTATAAGCATAAAAAATTATGAATATGACAAGAAACAATGACATATCAGTATAATTTTTTTTACTAGAAAGGATAAGTGGGGACATTTAATGAAAAACATTTATATTTGAGCTTATATGATGACTACAATGAAATTAAAAATATGTCCGGGTTGGTTTTGAATCTAAAAGTATGTCCATCCATGTAACTAATATATATATATATAAATCCTAAAAAATAGAATGGACTACTTGCAAGTAGTACATCATGAATGGTAAGAAATTGATTTGTAAATTTGTGGTGGAATATTACATTGATTATTAGTCCAACCTATCATCACATTAATGAATCGTGGAATAATGCAATCAAAGTTGGTTGTTTGAGCATCACGGAACGTTCCAATCTAAACCTTACTTTCAAATTAATTGTAGGTTTATCCTTGAAAACTAAAATGAGATCATCACATCTAAAGGATACTTGACAAACTTATAAAACTTCAATATTTTGTTAATATATTGAAGAGATAATGAATTTTCAATATTGCTCTCAATAATATAAAATAGTCAAGGAACAAATATGATAGAATCCCTATTTATTTCTGTATTTTTGTCACGCATAGCTTTCGATGATATGAAAAGCTTATTTTAAGGTACTGAACCGAACTGAATCTATCAGTGCACATCTACTCATGACCCTTAGGAAATACTGCTTATTGGTTTCCGAGTTACCAAACTACCTTCTGACTAATATATGAATCAAAATAAACCGTGGAATACCATTCTATAATACTCTTTGAACCTGACAAAGCTAAATTGCTGCTTTCAGCTTTCTTTTACTGCGTTGTAGAAACCAACTTAAGGAGTAAATGTCAGAAATAGATTAGCCTTGTTCTAACAAAACTGCATCGAGCTGATGAAGTCAAATGATATTTATATCTCATATCTGTCAAT